>JARHVA010010422.1:160000-170000 GCA_037957365.1 Torreya grandis | reverse complement strand
TACATTGAAATAATGTTCACACACAATCTACAATATATTCCTATCAAACCAAGCTCATAAATTGTTCTTTTTCTATAATAATTATTTTAGCATTCAAACAAACACATATGCCTTCAATGCATTCACATTTTTTTGCTTTCACTCATGCTTTACTTATTATATTTATTTAATTCCAATTTATGGAGAAAAGGAATATATTTAAGCTGCTTATTTTTAATTTGATATAAGGATCTCCCCAAACTTCATATATACACACAACCAACATTTCCACGTAACTAGTAACAAATAGTTTCAACAATAGAGAGACGTGTAAAAATAATTTACATTACTAGAAAGCCAGCATGAACATCGGAAGGGGAAAGCACACGCACAGTGCCACACATTTTGATTAAATATTTACATCCTTACAACAACCAAATATATATATATATATATATATTTTTCCAATAGTCAAAAATGAATTTAAAATGTATGTTTGATCCATTCGAATGTTATGTTTTTTAAAAGAGAAATTAAAAGCATAAAATAAGGAGCATTGGCTTGTCTTGGCATATGAAAGTCAAATTAACTAAAAACATTAAACTTATCTCAGCTTCTTTTGGCTGCTTGTGGTATGATGATACACCAGATGGAGGATCACAAACTTGATGAGAAGCTAATTCACCTCCATGCACTCCAAACTGAGATGCAATTCCGGAATATTGCTGCTACACAGCTGAAAGCAATCCACGAGTGCCAAACGCCTTATATCTGTCCGAAAGCAGCTAATCACAACGCGCTTACTAAAGTTGGTATGAAAACAAAATACACATTAAAAAAGTTGCCTTCCAAGCAGCCAACGCAGTCAGAGATTGGGTAGTACGCAACTCCAATTGGCTTCCGTGCAGTTAAACAACCGCTGAGAATGTTACGACAATTCTTATGTCATATACCTCCCACGCATCAATCAAAGAATATTAGAGCCAACGCAGGTCAGATTGAGACAGAATTTCAGGCAAAACACCTGACGAAACTCCTTCCAATCAGCTACGTAGCAGTTTTGAGCAGAAGAAAACTGTCAAATCGCCCTGACAAGTTAAGAAAACAGAGATTAAATGAACAGAAAAATAGTTATTAATAACTGAAACAACTATTAATAGCAACTACGTATTTAGTAGTTCATTTCATATTCTAAGTTGACTTTTGCCATTTCTATCACATAAAAAACGAGAAAGCTAGCGTGAAAAATATTTATAATTAGTATTTCTGACAAACATTTCCATTATCACTGCTAAGACTTTCAGTTAGTGTGGGGTGACGATAGAAAATCCTCTATGCGAGGAAAGAAAATCCTCTATAAATATCATCTCAATCAACGAAAACCAACAACACAATTACAAATAGGAAAGATGACAAAGTTTAAGGCGGTGTTGATTCTCATGATGATGGTAATTTTCGCAGTGTTAAGTAGCAGCGGTAGTGCAAATTCATTGAGGAGGCGTCTGCCACAGGGTCCTCAATCTCCAATAGGTCCACGCCACTGCACTAATTACCCAGGCCCTGCCCCTCCTGTCCTCTCTGCACTCCACCTCCACCTCGGCCTCGTCAATCCGTCTCGTTCGATAACAATAACAATTGCAATGCTCGTTTTCCAGTGGATCCGACCTTAGGCGGAGGATTACTGTCTAAATAAATGTTCTCCACATATTTTTTGGTCGAATCATCAAATATATAATATAGTAGATTTTATATTTTCAGTAAGCCTTTTTCATTTCTAATGCAATTGGCATGGTGTTATCTACTTTTTGTTTTCATTTAAAATTCAGAAATGGAAAAACCATACGCTTAGAAGTTTTTAATTATTTTCCCCATATATTACTGTCTTTTCCTTATTTTACATGTGGAATGGAAGAAAAAGTAGACCATATTAAGAAATAAATGCTATAAATATTTGTGGAGACGAATTAATTACGGGGTTTATTAAACATTTACTTATACTTAGACAATGATTACCTTAAAGTTAAATCAGGTGAAATTAATTTTTAAAGAATTTAAAAATTATTAAAAAAAGGTTATTTATATTTTTTAGTTTTATATATTATATATTATATTACCTCAAATTAAATCATTCAAAACTATAATAAATTATTAAAGATATTATATTTATACAATTTTCCATTTTATACGCTATTTATTACACGATATTGTTCAGAAAATGATTCTAATTTGTAAAAGAGATTGAATTCACTTTAAAATAAATTTTAATAGAATAAATCCAAATTATCATTTTCATCATATCTATTTAACATACTAGTTTATGTCATAAACTTATACTTATTCGTCTCTTCTTAAAATTTTATAGAGTATTTCTATATTTTAATCTTTCATTTCGTTAATAATATTTGTCCTTCTATCATTAAATCAATAAGAATTGTATAGCATTTACTTCCTATGTTTTATTAACAAATGTTTCTGTTTAAGTTTTAATTTAAGTCTACAAATAATTATTTTTAGATTGTGAGTATATAGAAAGTTTAAGAAATGGCCAATGTTACCGTGTCTTCACATTGAAAAATATTGTCTTTAGTCAGATCCATCTCAATATTATTGTAATGTATTTGTATTCTTTGTTCACATTGCTCTTACTAAAAGGGCATAATTAGATATTTATAATGCATTAATAGCATAGTTATAATGTTGAAGTTCACAATGAACTCCTAACTAGCAGGATCACTTTTACACACCATTACCACAATACCAATAACATAGATATTGTACACAGAGAGCAAATAGGCACAATAAAATATTCAAAAAATATATTCACAATCTCTGTGTGGGTCTCCACAATGATCAAGTGAAAAAGTACATGGGAGTGCCTCTTAGATAGGCAAGCTAGGTTGTTTCATTCAAAACAAATTTATTTCATGAATAAACTTTAAAATACGAGTGTCTATTTATTATTTTTTACTCAACAAATACATGTACAAAATAGAATAGAATTGTTAACAATAAATAAACTCTTAAAATAAGCTTATATGCTTTAATCTAACTGATCTAGGAGGATCCATGTTCATTCCAAAATTGAACTCTACAAAATTCAATTTGATCATTGTTATAATGTAGAGCTCATTGAGAGATTTTTGGTGCAATTAGAACATGCCAATTTAGAGTTAGTATGCGTAAGTTATCACACATTGAAGTTTTAGATGAAGTGACACCAAGTGGACCAATAATGAAGTGACACCAAGTGGACCAATAATGAAGTGACACATGGCAGTTACTTTACGTAAAAAAATTGTGTTTCTTTGGTTTTTCATCTTTGACAACATATGGAGTTGGTCGAATGGGTCTTTTTGTTTGCTCATTGGGGCCCCCAACGACGGTTGACACACATTTTGTGAGGAGGGATGCCTTGCCAAATTTCTTCACAATTTTATGTGTATCAAATTATATTTATGTCACAATTTTATTTGTAAACGATCAATATGGGACAACTTGTGTATTTTACAAATATCACAATGTCCAAATCAAGTTGAACTATCAAGCTAGGTTCATCAGCTAAGGGTTCAATACATTGCCAACAATGCCAATCGATTCAACATTCTAACATTGCCACAGAATCATAAAACATAGTCACAATCCCAACTATTGAGCTCATTATGGACTGCATGATTCACTTGATACTGTCGAGTCTCGTCGATGCCAACCTTATCTTGTGAATAACCAAGTTTAGCTATTTCCACATAGCTTATGCCTAATAAAAGCATATTTAGTGATAATAATTAGGATATTAAAGGTTATAAATAATGAAATAGATCATCATCTCCCAAATGTGGGACTAAAAGGTTAAATGGTAAGGATTTAAACCTTGCCCATTTGTGTAAAAGGATAGAGGCTTAACCAATAGACTCGTGGTGTAAAATGGAATATAAATCCATGATGTTCTATTTGAAGGGTGGTGATTCGAGGACTGTGTATGGAAAAATAAGATTGTTGAGATAGTTAGAGATACTTTTGTGCCTTATGGTTTTGAATTTAACTGAATATAATTTTCTCTGACAGAGATGAAAATTAGAAGAAGACTTCCAAGCAATTATAAATCCTTTTATTGTGAAAATTAATGGAACAATCCTCATTATTGAGTATGTACATTTGGTCTTTTCTATATTTTCACTCTTTAAATTAGTCTAATTTTCATATTTTTAATTATTTTAATATCTTAAAAAAATTGGATCCTTTAAATAGTAGTGGGATTTTCAGTTTGTAACCCTTATTTAATTTCAATTTATAGATTAGGTTTTTTGTATCAGAGCTCAGTTATGTTTTAGTAGAGTAGATTATTGGTGTATGTTGACAAGGTCTAAATTTAGTTGGGGTGAAGGAGTACTAGCAAAGTATGATCTAGAGGTTGGTTCAAGATGTGATTCTGAAATATTAGGAGAAGAGTTTGTGTCTAAATAATCTTTCCATCAAGCCTTCTTAGAAATGAAGGGCATGGTTGAAGAGATTTACCAAGAAATAAAAAATAAAATGGAGAGTGATGAAGGGAGTAGAGAATTTCATAAACCTTCCTCCTCTTCAAATGATGGTAAAGATAATAAGGTTGTTGACTCTCTTCCTTCATTAAAACTAGATATCATGTTTGAGTTTCCAATATTCAATCATGAAATTAATGCAATTTTTTTTGATAACTAGATAAAGAAAATTCACTTAGGATATAGAAAAGTAGGGTACAAAAGATTGTTGAGGATGAGACCAAGATTTATTTGGATACTCTTTCTATGGGAGTCATAACTGTCATTTGGTGGGAGAGTAAGTTGAAGGAAAATGAACTTTAAAAAGGTAACTTGATTTCTACTTGGAGTGATTTGTTGATGAACTCAGAAAGTAATTTTATCCTTTAGGTTATCTATAACAATCTATGATGGATTGGAAAACTTTTAGACAAACTAAAGGACAAAGTGTTCAAGAATATACACAATAATTTAGGAGTAAATCTTTAATTTTAAACATTCCTATGTATACACAAGAAACATTACTTGAGTACATAGGTTGGTTGCATAATTATTTAAGACACATGATTCTTTTTCTCAATCCCATTAATTTAGATTCAGTATGTGTTCAAACTACTCACCTAGAGGCTAGAGGAAAAATATCAAAAGAATCTTTTTCTAAAGTCAAAAGTAAGCAATGTGATGTTAAACATTCAAAAGGGCAAATTTCAAGAAAGGGTAAACGAAATTCCACTTTTATTGTTCCAAAATAAGAAGGAAATCCAATCTTTAGTCATTGAAAAAAATCATGATGAGTCTATGTGTTAGAAATTACATCTTGAGTTAAGGCCTAAAACGTTTAAAAATAAAATAAATTCTATGGTTCAAGATCTAGTTTCAGATTTAGAGGATGGAACTAAGATCCCAACCATGGGTTTTCAAAAATTTATTCTCTTTTTTTTTCTCGCACTATGCCATCAAATTTTTCTTCTTTTTTAAAACAGATATTTATGCATGATAATAAGTAATAAATTGTTCCACATTAGATTTATTTCAAAACATACTAAAATTGACACTCTATTTGATGGTGGATCACAATAAAATTATATTTTTCAGGAGGTTATTAAAAATTTAGGCTTGAAAACCAATCCCCATCCGAAGCCTTATCGACTAGGTTGGGTGTGTGATCATGCAAAGTTGTAAGTAATAAAAGCTTGCAGATTAAAACTTGTCATCACATCCATGTTCATGGATGAGGTTGATTTGGATGTAGTCCCTTTGGATATATGTGGGATTTTTTTGGAAGCCCTTTTCTTTATGACGTAAAGCCAATATTCTATATAAATAAAAATAAGTACTTTCTTGTTAAGGATGGCATTGAATATATATTCACGGCACATCAAATTATGATAAGTGTTTGCTTGGTTTTAGTAGGGTAAATGAAAAGACTAGTTAATTCAAGTAATACCTGTTGTCTCATGTTGATCAAGTCTAAGGAAAAATAATATTCCTAGGATTTTGAAAATCATGATCATAGTCATATGAATGAATTGGTTAAAATAATTTTGAGCTATGAAGAAGTGTTTTAGGATCCCAAGGGGTTACCCACTAAAAGTGGAGTTCAACTTCGAATTCAATTATTACAAGATTCTCCTCTCCCTAACATTGGTATGCAAAGGTTATCAGTGGAGGAAACCAAAAAGTAAATAATGGAACTGTTGGAAATAGGTTTTATTCACCCAAGTTCATCTCTTGTTGGTTTGCCTATCATTTTGGTACCAAAAAAGATAACACATGGTAAATGTGTGTTGATTTTCATGCTTTAAACAAAATCAATATGAAGAATTGTTACCCTCCTCATATTAATTATTTGTTTGATTAGTTAAAAAATGTTGTTTATTTCATCAAGTTAGACTTGAAAAGTGGTTATCACTAGGTTAGGATTGATGATTGTGATATGTGTTAAACTTCTTTTAAGAAAAATAGGGATTATTTGAATGGTTTGTCATTCCTTTTGGATTGTGCAATGCACTGGCTAAATTCATGCATTTGATGAATGATGTTTTCAAGCCATTCCTTTATGATTTTTTATAGTGTATGTAGATGATATTTTGATCTTCAATTAGTTTTGGGAAGATCATGTGATCCACAATAATAAAGTCATGGATTCAATAAGAAGGGAAAAAATTATTTTGAAAATATCAGAATGTGAGTTTGGCAAAACCTCTTTGATTTATTTAGGTTATATTGTAGGACATTGTGAATTGAAAATTGAGCCTACAAAAGTGGAGGTCTTTTAGTGGGGAAGAAAGTATAAAAATCCTTTGACACTTTGAAAAAAAAAATTAGTATTGCTCCTATCTTGGCACTTCCTTATTTGCCACAACCCTTTCATATTTGGATGGATACAAGTGATTATGCTATAAGAGATGTTTTGATGTAGGGAAAGAAGTCTAGATATCATTATAATACCATCACAAGTGTGGTAATAAATTATCCAAATAATGATAAAGGATTGTATACATTGGTTCAAAGTGTCAAAAAATGAAAACATTACTTGATGGGCAAAGAAATAGTAATACATAAAGATCACCATCCCCTCTATTATCTCTAGTCACAAACCAAGTTACAATAGTTTAGGTAATTCCATTGGATGGGTTTCTTATAACAATTTCATCTTGTGATCAATTACAAAAATGATATACAAAATAAAGTTGATGACAAGCTTTGTAGGCCTCCTATGGTAGTTTCATCTATTCTTTTATAGCATGGTTCTTTGTCTCATGAAATTTATAAAGAACAATATGTTGATGATGTTGATTTTAAAGATGTGCATGAGAAATTGATGAGGGGTAAATAGGTATAAAAATTAGACTATTATGTACATAATGAAATTTTGTATCATTTGGGTAAAATGTGTATTCCTCAAAATGAAACGGTGCACATTATTAGGGAAGCTCATACTTATCTTATATTTGGTCATTTTTAAGTTGGTAAAATGGTTGAAAATTTGAAAATGTATTTTTACTAGCCCCATATGTAGTAACACATTGAAAAATAAATGAAATGGTGTTGTGTTTGTGCTACAAGCAAGTTTAGTAATAGGAAACTATGACTTTATACTCCCTTACCTATTCTTAGCTATCTTTGGGAGAATACTTATATGGACTTTGTAAGGGGATTTCCTATGTCACAAAGGAAACATGATTATTTGTATGTGGTAGTGGATAGATTTAGCAAGATGTATATGTTGATTCCTTGCACTAAACAAATTATAGGAGAAGGAATTTCACATTTATTTTTTCAACATGTATGGGTTCATTTTGGTTTGCCCACTTATATTATTTTAGATCAAGATTCTATATTCATTGGGAAATTTTGGTCAACTTTGTGGGAATTAATCGACACTAAATTGAAAAAAAACACTACATTTCATCAACAAACTGATGGTCAAATAGAGGTTGTGAACTGCATAGCGGTGCATTTGCTTAGGGGTTATTATAGTAAACATCCCAAGTTATGGGATGAACATTTTTGTTATATACAACATGCTTATAACCGTGCACTTCATTATTCTAATATTAAATCTCCATTTGATGTTGGTTATGGGTACTTGCCTAAATATCCTCTATATGTTTGTTATGGAGAGGATTCAATTGTTGTTGAGCATAATAATGTTATTAAAGCTAAGAATTTCATTGAAAATATACATGTAGTACACTAGACTATCTAAGATCAATTGGAGAAAATTCAATCAATTTATAAAGCAAGACATGGTAAACATTATGTTGATAACCATTTTACTATAGGCGATTCTGTATGGCTTCATAATATTAAGTAAAGAATGATAGGTGAAGGTAAAAATTTGAAACCAATCTAGTATGGTCCTTTCTAGATTACAAACAAAATTATAAAAATGATTCCCAGTTAGATTTTCCATCTTATATACAAATTTATTCAGTTGGAAATATGGAAAATATGAAATTGTATGAGCCTCCAATGATTGTAGATCATGATGAAAGTGTATCCATTACTTCTATTTATGATATTACTCTTGAGTATCCAACTAAGTTATAGGAAGATACAATTCTTAACAAAAAGGTTCAAACCTTGGGAAGGGGATACATTTAGTATCTTCATGTTAGTCTTAAAGGGATGCACCTAAATAAGGCCAAATGAATGGAATCTAAGAACATGAGGGAGAAATACCCTCACCTCACTGCCAATTAAAAATCAACTTTTTGAGGTCCAAAATCTCCTAGTAGGGAGGATTGATCTAGTAGGATCCATATTTATTATAAAAATGAAGTCTTCAAAATCTAGTTTGATTATTGGTACTATGTAGTGCTCATTGAGATATTCTTGGTGTAATTTAAATGGGTCAATTTTGAGTCTGTATGCACAAGTTATTACACACTAAAGCTCTCAATCAATAGGTAAAAGATGGTTTCAAAGTTTGACAAGTGGCATAATTAAATTGCACTAAGTGGACCAATAATAAAGTGACACATGGCATTTAATCTATGTAAAAAAATTGGGTTTGTTGGATTTTTCATATTTGACAATGTATGGAGTTGGTCGAATGGGCCCACTTATTTGCAAGTTAGGGGCTGTCAATGAGGGTTAGCACACATTTTGTGAGGAGGGGTGCCTTGATGCCTTTATTCACAATGCTATGTGTTTGGAATTGTATTTAAGTCATAATTTGCTTTTTAACCCATCAATGCGGGACTAAACATGTGCATTTTAAAAATATCATAATGTCCAACTTATGTTGAACTATCAAGCTAGGTTCATCAACTGAGGGTTTGACATTGCTAATAATGCCAATCGACTCTACATTCCAATGTTGCCATAGAATCACCAAACATAATCACAATCCCAACTATCGAGTTCAACATGGACTACTCGATCTAACTCGATACTACCTAGTCACATCAATGCCAACCTTAGCCTATGAATAACCATGTTTGGTTATTGCTACATAGTTATAAATAATGAACAATAACCTCATCTCCCAAATGTGGGACTAAAATGTTAAACAATTAGGATTTGATCCTTTCCCATCTGGGTAAAATGATAGAGGTCTGATTGGTAGACCCATTGTAGAAAATGCAATATAAAGCCACGATGTTGTATTTCAAGGGTGGTGATTAAAGGATTTTTAATGGAAAAATAAAAGTGTTGAGATACTTAGAGAGACTTTTGTCTTAAGTTTATGAATTTATCTTAAGATAATTATCTTTGATAGAGACTAGATTGTAGCAATTGTAAAGCCAATTATTTCAACAATTAATGGAACCATCATCACTATTGAGTGGACTCAGAGATATAGGCCTAAAAATCTAAACTCCATTACAAAATATTAATGGGTGATTTATATTTATGTTCCTCTGAACTTTTCGTTATTTTCAATCTTTAAATTAGTCTAATTTTCATATTTTTAGTTCTTTTTAAATCATAAAAAGAGAAAGTTAGATCCTTTAAATAGTACTGTGTTTTTTGGTTTAAAACATTTGTTTAGTTTA
>JARHVA010010422.1:142500-145000 GCA_037957365.1 Torreya grandis | reverse complement strand
AACAAGAGAGGGCAACATAATTCCTAGAAACCAAGAAAATTTGAAAAAAACCCAAGGCGTACAAAGCGATCCAATTAGTCCAAAAGCAATTGAAAATGATGAATAGAGGTTTTTTAATGATCTTACTATACAACCTAAAAATTCAATAAAATAGTAGTTGCCAACAAGCTAGATCATAAAATAACTACTATAACAATAATAAATCAAAGATATTCTCTCTTTCTCAATTTTCTAATTGAGATATAAGAGACATAAATATGAAATTGATTCCTTTTCACCTCTTCATTTATTCCCTTTCACAATATTACACATATACCCCTCTAAATTTGGTAATATGTGAATGGATTACTCCAAAATTTCCTTTGATCTTTGGTTCATAAGAACATCTATTAATACTTCCCCTAAAGGCGTGCTATAGGTTTTGACACTTTTCTCTATATGTGTTTCATAATCCAATGATAAAATATACTCTTGCTTATTAAATTCTAAATATGGTGCCACTTTTCCATTGGGTTCCATGACCAAGGACTTCTCATCATTGACCAAAAGCTCAACCATTGTTTCTGGAATCATTTTCGATTCGTCTTCCCCTAAACTTGTATATCCTTCTACTATCAAATGTTCTATCTTTGCATCTACCCACTAGTTATTTCATCTTTTATGTTTTGAAATAGGGTAATCATTTATTATATACCACATAAATAAACATATTTGACATCTAAAAGTGAGGCCCTCATAATCTACTAGTTGAACCCATGTTTTATTACTCACAACCAACTCCACCTAAGATTGAAGTTATTTGGAGAGATCAACATAGACAAGCAATATGGCATAGGTGGAATACCCTTATTCATTACTCAAGGAATAAGGACACCAAAACATTGTAACATCATTACCAATAATACTAAAATCCCCATATTCTAAAATTGTAGGGGAATGTTAGGCAAGTAGATCTAGACACATATTTCATTAAAGATTTTAGTATGAGGATTGAAACTAGAATACCAAGGTTTGTACACTAGCCAATGTTTCTCCCAATCTTGTTAAAAATTGAAAATAAAATCTTTTCAGTTTTATATTTAAAAATATAAATAAAAATATGTTTTACATAGGGGTGAATGGTAATTTTTCTATTTATATGCGATTTCTAGTTGTGTATAATCCAAGAATGAAGATTTCGAAGAGAGGACCATAAACCCTCAATTTTTTAAATAATTGTAAATGTAGATAAATGTTCATATATAGCCTAAATTACTTCTAGATCCCTATTTTCAAAATGAATGATAGGGTTCACTTTTTTTTAGTGTTAAATACTTGTCCCTTATTTTTCTTCTACCTACATCTATATATGAGGCATGCAAATGGTGACCTGCCTCTATAACCATGGGATCTTTGTTGATGTGCTCCTTTGGATTCCATGATGAATCCCCTATTGGAACACCTTAAATTAATCAAAAAATTTGTAGTCTTTTATTTTCCTTGATGGTTGAACTGAGCACCTGTATACATATTCCCTTTTTATCTAAGTTCACAAAATTATGGGATGCCAAAACACAACCATGAATCAGATCCACCATTGCAGATCTAGGTTTTGACATGTATAAAGTTTCCACTCCATCCAAAACATCTGAATCCTTCACCTTCACAAGTTATCATATCATGATGTCTATCTCTCCATTAAAAACTCATTTATAGGTTCCTTTTGCCTTTGGTAGGGCATCACTATTGATACTAAAAATTTGAAACCCTAAATCCAACACATAGTTAGATGATAATAATACCACCACCCAATAATATTATTATATATTTCTCATGCCTCCTCTAAATATGTGAGTGTATGAGGGTTTTCCCATTCCTTAGACCATAATAATATCTTACTCCACACATGAAAAATTAAATATATTTTTCACTCATGGGATTGGGGAATAACTAAAAAATTACTATCAACTTTACAAGTGGTGGTGTCAGGGAAGAAACATGTTGCACATTAAAATATTATTCATCTCTAAATATGACCTTCAACCCATGATAGGAGAATGTTAAACATTATTCCAAGGTTTCTTTTCTTGTCAGGGAAGGTGATCCATAAAAAAATAAGCATTTCATGATTGTTGATTATAATGGAGTGCATCTAAAATTGGAGATACCCAACTAGACCCATTCATATTTACAACGTACTTCCCTCCTATACTCGAACATAAACCTTGTATTTATTTTTTAGATTCATGCTCTCCCATGCTAACCCTTAAACTCACTATATTTTAAAAGTGATGTTTTTGGACTCTACCATTGAAGTCATTAAAAATAAAATCCATCTCCGTATTCATGGCACTTCACAATTTACATATGAATTCAAGGGTGACACATCTTGCCCATGATGGGTGATCAACTAGGGGAAAAATATAAAGGCTCTATATTAGGATAATATAGAATAGAAATGGTGAAACAAGAACTATTAGAGAATGACTAACATTTTGGTTTCCTTTTTTCATGCAAATAT
>JARHVA010010422.1:122500-130000 GCA_037957365.1 Torreya grandis | reverse complement strand
TACTAAAGATAGATATAAAAGTGATTACAACATTCATTCTAAAAATTTTCAACAAGGGGATGAATAAAATATTGAAATATTAGTCTTTAAAGAACAAAATACAAAAACATATTGGGTATGCATTATTTTATGCATCTGGAGGTAAATAGCATCTATTATATGTAACAAGGGTTTGTTATTTGTAGGGTGGGCTAGGGTAGGATAGTATTATAGTAATAAGAAGAAGGTGGTCTGATGGTGGTTTTCAAACAACAAAGACTCTTCTAATATTCATAACAACACTTATTGAAAAGATGAATAAAAAATTACCTACAAGCTAACTATAACTACAAGGAGTGATTTACATCCATTGGTTCTAAATAAAATTCAAATACCCAAATAATCCCTAAAACTATAGAACATACACTAAAACTAGAATATCACGTACATTTTCTTACTAAATTCATGAACCCAAGGTGACCTAATGAGGTATTCAATAAAATATTTCCAATTATCTATGTCAAAAGGGGTTTATAACCTAGATATATACCATAGATGACAACCATAAATAATCAGAAATCTAGATATCCAATCAACATAGCATGTAAAACATCTCCTTAAATTTCATTGACAAAAGAAAATAAAGAACCACAAGTATTCCCAATTATCTTGAAAGTGATCTTACATACATGAGAGTTTAAAAATACTACCATGGGGAAAATCATAGTGGATTTTTTCTATGTTAAATAGGGAAGAAATATAGACATGCTCTTCGAGCTTGATAATGGGTATACAATTGCAACCATCCAAGTAAAAGAGGCAAAACACACACTATAGTGATTCTAAAAATTTATAGAACCTAGACATAGATAAAAAAAAAGACCAAAAAAATGATGAAGCCTTCAATAGAGGACAAAACCCCCTATTTATAAACTTTTCACCACTTTCAAATCTAGGACTATGGGTTTAAATTTGAAGAGCTACAAAAGAGCCCTCCAAATTTTGCCAAGATGCTCCCAGTGTAAAATATTCCATGCCATGTCTAAAATCTTCATCCATTTTTAAGAAAAATAATTTCTCTAACTTCCTCTATAAGGAATGATTAATATTTCAAAGAAACCCTTTGATTTCATGACTGGAGATGTTGTTTTACATGATTAGGAAGGTGAACTTTTATTGTGGAGGTCAAACAAACTTTTTCCTAATGTGTAACTTCCTAGAGATTCCCTTGAATACTTGCTTGCACAACTTCAACCTCTTAGACATATAGATTTACTCTTGTGTAAGCCAAATAGAGCCCATTAACTTGTGATAATTGCATTAGAATGTTGTAGGTGTGGTAATTGAAAAAAATAATCTATGGTCCATCTAGAAAATATGCTTTAGAATTGCCTATAGACAATCTTATGAACTATGATTTATTTCTCATCCATGGAGGACACGTTAATTTTAAATACTAAGCTAGATTTTGCTACATATTGACATGTGATACTCCACATCAGGTCCAACTAGGCACTCATTGGCCTAAAAAATGACTAAGCCACTTAATTGGCTCAATTCAAACACATGTTAAAATCTCATGCCATCTTAAAGCTAGATCATATACGCACCACAGACACTTTAAGAAGTGTTTAGGCATTGAAATCATCACGGTCCATTGATCTTGACTTGGGAATCTAAGATCATACCACTTGGAAGCTCTATGAGTTCTCTATGATTTTTTCATTACTTGGACACTATCACACCACATGGAAGCCTCTCATTATATCTTTGGCCCCATTGAGTTATCAACTATTTGCATGCACCATTCATCTTAATTACAAAGAACAAACATGTTTTATTGATCTTTTTGAACCTAATATTAAATTAGATCATTATTTATATCTAGTTCATCATGGTTGTGACACATGTCACTATTGTGTTTGACCCAAACCCTTCTAAAAATCTACTCTCATTCATGTCATCAATCTATTAGATGTATGATTGACCCTAAACCATTGATTTTCTTAGTCACTCATTGAGATTTTGACACTTGTCTTTCTTACATCTGTATAGAATATCTTTGACTTGTTAACCCTTGACCACCATCAGATTCATTAACAAAGTTCCTATGATGGAAACACTTGTCACCTTCTCACTCATCATAGGGATTTATTAAAGTATTGACCTATTACACACCATTGATTAGGATGTATATAATTTACCACATATTGTCAGTCGATGGGAACATGCTCAAACTTTTAATTGCACTCTATGAGCTCAACACTTAGCACATCCATGCTTGTCCTGAGTTCTTTTGACCTTTTATCTTTGATTACACACTGTCATAACATCTTTCCCCATGTTAACATATACCATTTGATTGTGATCTGCTAGGTCGATTGTGATTGGCTCCAAGTTAATAATGAAAATAATGAAGTTAGAATTAAGGGAGCAAAAAGCTTAGTCTAAGGTCTTGTTACATAAATAAATACATTATAAGCTTTAGGATAAGACTCAAATATAATTTCATAGTAAAGGTACCATGTGTTGATTAAACTAAATAGATAAAAGGACCAAGGGCCATGGGAAATAAAAGGGATAAAATACAAATTTTAGACTAAGGTTTGATTTTGTTAATAAAAATGACTAAACCTTAGTATAAAATATAAACGAAGCCCATGTCATACTTGAAACATTCCCACATAAATTTCTCCTACCAATTTGAATTTAAATCAAATGGCCTAAGCTAGGGTAATTTAAATAAGGGTCTTATAGTGACTAGATATGAATTGAACTTGGCTTTTGATAGACCAAAGGCTAGTAAAGACCAAATTAACGATACACGCAACTTGTGATCAACACTTGAAAACATGAAAAAGGATAACAAAATTAGGAATATATGCTTAACATGGGCTCAATTACTTTAGTGTAATTTTGGGAATTAACACTAGTTATTACCTATGGATGTACTCCCCCTACATGTCCTAAAATAACTCTAGGTGCTAGTCCATTGGGCCAAGGAGTGAACACTTAGAGAAAAATATATGATTAGAGACCCATTAAGGCTTAATAAAATAAGTTAGAATGACAAAAATAGATTAGGAATATCTAAAATTGAAGACACGATAAAGATCATAAAAGGAAATTATACAAACAAGGCCAAAAGTAGAGGGGTAATAAAGAAATAAAATAATAAGACTATATACAATACAATAATACACAGTTAAAAAATCAATAAAGGAAGTGTTTCAAATGTCTGCCATTAATTAATAGCTATATCAGTTCACCATACAAGTCTATTAAGAAAAAATTGTGTTCCCCAATCTAATAATCAATGTTATAGGGACCCATCGACAAGGTAGCAAATTTTCCAAGCTTATCTTTCTCTTCATTCCTATTATCCCAAATTATAACTAGATCACCTACTCATAAGGTTCTTGGAGTTACCTTTATATCAAATGTCTTCCTCATATTTTCCTTGAACTTGAGGTGTCTTTCATGAGCTTGTCTTTTAACTTGAGGGATTTAGAATAGATATGACCATTATTGGGATAGGCCATCACAAAAATATTTTTCAATTGTATGGTTTCTATGATGAGGATTCCTATAGGCTTCTAATGTATGAATGGAAGCCCAATGGACCCTTGATAGAGTAATTAGTGGGGATGAAAGATATCTCATTTGGGAATTATATGTTAAAGTTATCTTAAAGATTGAAAGAGGATTCCTATACACACACAAATAATGTAAAACCCACATTCTTCATTATGATATAGTCTCAAAATAGCCTCCTAGGTGAAAATTAGAGTGTTAAGCTATGTGACTCTAGATTACAAAAATTAATTGGGGCGTATCAATTGTGGTTATTTACCACAACCCATGGCATCATAAGGTATGTATCACCTAATTGGTAGAGGATTATGGTAGTCACATGGAAAATAGATGTCTATAGAGTGGTATTCTTAAAAATCATTTGCAAAAGTAGAAAATGAAGTAGCTAGTAATGGCTACATGAAAAGAGTGGATTTAAAAATCCTCTAGAGCATTATCATTTTATAAACTGGGTGGTTAGAAATGGGATGGAGTTAAAATTGAAAAAATCTAAAATTTTCAAATTTCAAAAAAATTAAAAAGAGACCTGATGCTCCCTAGAAAATCTTATTTGGAAAATCATCATGAAAAAGGTAGGGTATAAAAATGAAGCATGAAAATTGAGGTCAACTCTCCCAATCTCACTAGTCAAAGCACATGTAATAATTAACTCAAGGATACCTTTCAGGGAAATGGGAACCCCAAGTGAAATTTACACTTTTTAAAAATTGAAAAATGTATTTAGGGGTATGGAATCCCTAAAAGGAGCCTTTTAGGGGAATGGAAAACCCAAGTGCAATTTTCACTTTTGAAAAAGTGCAAAGTGCACTGGAGTTTGATTACCTAAGAGGAAATACACTTAAAAATTACAATGTTGTAATTTTCAAGTGTAAAATTTTTAAAGGGACCTTCCAGGGTAACTACAAGTGCAAATTGCCCCTGTGAAATTTGTAAATTACAAATTTGTAAAAGGGGCCATAATTTCCTCTAAAGGTCAAAATTTGAAAATAATGTGTTTATGCATTAAAAAATAAATATGAAGGAAACCCTAAAAAGGCTAATTTTTAAAAAATCTAATGTGAAGATTTAAAAGTGCAAAAAAGCAAAATTACAAAAAATAAATGTGTAAAGTGCAAGGTGGAGAAAATAATTCGGAGGCAAAAAGTAAAAGTTGAAAATAACCTAAGTCTTTTACATTTTTCATTCTGATTTTCCAATCTCTTCCATGGGATGGATATTTTAGGTCTACAACTCCAAGGTGGGCCACTCCAAAGAAGATCTATTAAGAAACCATGGATCTTTAATAATCTCATACCATCATTAGAAGAGCATGTTGTTCCATGGCATGGACAAAGGGAAGAGAAATTATTTACGAGGTTCTAACTATGAAATAAAGTTGTCAAGGGCATCTTTAGGTAATTACACATAAGGATAAATGGTTTTTTGAGCCTTTACCATGAATGTTATCATTTTAGATCATGTGAAGGCATCTCCAGCCATGAAATCAAAAGATGCACTTGAAAAAATCATAATTTCCTAGAGAGGCAGCTTTATCAATCATTTTTTCATGAAAATACATGAAGATTCAAGGCATGGAAAAATGTTATTCGATTTGGGAGTATATTTGTGTAACATGGAAGGGTGTTTTGCACTTTTTCAAAATTTAACCCTTATTCATGGATTTCATATTGGTAAGAATATATAAATAGAAGGTGTGTCTTCAATTTTAGTTGTGGTTGTTGGTATTTATTTTTCTCCAAGTATAGGCTCTTTCAATAAATTTTAGGATCATGGTTGTGTGTGTATTTTGCCTATCTTGCTAAGGTGGTTGCATTTGTACAACCATTAGCAAGCTATGAGAGCATGTCTATATGTCTCCCTTTCCCAACACAAAACAAATCCACCATGATTTTCCCCATGGTAGCATTTTGAAACATTGGTGTATGTAAGATTTTATTTCAACCTAAAAATAATAATTACGATTACTTATAATATCCTATTAATGAAATTCAATGAGATATTTTACATGCTATGCTGATTGCATATCTAGCTTTTTGCTTATGTATGGTTGTCATGTTTGGCATAGATCTAGGTTATAAACCCCTTTATGCATAGAGATTTTGAAATATTGTGTTTAATACCTCATTACGGCAGCCTAGGTTCATGAATTTAGTAGGAGAAAATATTTGAGATTCTAGTTTCAGTGTATGTTCCAGGGTTTTAAGGGTCATTTGGGCATTTTCATTCTATTTAAACCAATTGATGCAAATTTATACTTGTAGTTTCTATGGCTTCAATTTTAGTTTTCTTACATCTTTGTAATAGGTGATGTCATGTATGTTGAAATAAACCTTGCTATTTGAAAACCACCAGCACACCACCCTTTTTTATTATTATCTTACTATCTTACCCTATCCTACCCTACAAATAATATACCCTTTGTATATCATAAGTGTTATTTAGTTTCTATGTTCATAAAATCTTCAATACTTAACATGTGTTTAAATTTCAAGTTTTAAAATCCCATCACTATATTTTTCCATTCAACTCATGATGTTGAAGATTCTTTAGAATGAATGTTACAGTCACTTTCCCATATGTCTTCGATAGCATGTATGTGACTTAGTGCATTTGTGTATTCCATGTGACAACCCTTCTTGGGTGGAGTGTGAAATTTTTATTATGCATATGTGACTCTATTTGTGCCAATAATCCCCATGGAGATCAAATTTTATAATTTTTCCATATGAGCATGCTAACCCATATGACCTGTCACCTTGGTTTAGGTAGAGCCAGACATAGTAGGTAGCTGACCATACCCTTTATTAGTAAATCTTAGTTATTTTATGTGTATGTTCCATTCTTGATGCCAAAACCTTCCTAAGCTACAACAACATATCATTGTGTTTTTCATCTTAGTTTTGTATTCATTTCATGTGTGAAAGGCTGAGCGTACGAGGTGTACAACTAGGAATCAACACTTTTTTGATACCATTGTAGGGAGAAATAGATAACATTGATGGCACTTATTTTGTTAGGGACTCTTGTAGATAAGTTTAATTACTTTCATTATTATCAATTTCTCTATTTATATTATGCTATTTCATACTATCCTGGTTATCAACGCCACATCACTTTATTGTGGAGGTTCTAGGATTTGGGATATTTGATAATTTAAAATTTGTTATAAAGAGTTGTTAATATTGCATGTTGGAAGGTGTATTTTCTGTTTTGAACATAATTCTATAAATTTTAGTGTCTCTGTGCTAATATCTCATAATTAAACTCAACAAAGTATGTTTTTAGCATGTTTCAAAATCAATGTGTTAATTGTTATATTATAGAATTTTGATTCTAGTGGAGATAATGATTCCATCATTTGGTTTCATGAAAGATCATTGCCTAGTTTGAATATATTTTTTAGGTTTTAGATTTGCATATTTTATTATTTGCAAAGCTGGAGGGATTGAGTTCATCCTTCAAAAGTGACCCATCAAAGAAACTCGTCTCTCCTTTAAGTATTCATCCAAGGAGAAGGGGACAAGTTTGGAGGCATATTGAAGGGCAAAGTTTAATTACTAAGGATCATCAAGATTTTGATAATATTAAACTTTTTATCTATCCTCTTATTATTAAGGACTATCATATATTTTCTACTAATTCTAAAATATATAGTCCCGTTTACTATCCAACTCCTTCCCAACTAGCTAAATCCCCCACAAGTTTGATCTTACAATTCCACCTCATTGACTCCCTTACATCCCTTTGCCATTTATTCCTGAACCTGCCATTAAACCATTCATGAAGCATAGGTACCAAGATGAGAATGAAAATCCTACATTCTATGTTCTCAAATTTAGGCCTATAAATTTTAATGACACAGAAGGTTATCCCAATGAAATCTCGAATGAAGTATGAAAATGATTTCCAAAATTCTAAGGGAATAAT
>JARHVA010010422.1:95000-102500 GCA_037957365.1 Torreya grandis | reverse complement strand
CTCCATGACATTACTCCAACCAAGTTCATAATGAACCCAAAAACTATCAAGAACAAGAAAATTACCAATAGGGCAAGTTCTTGAAAAAATACTTAGAATTTATTCATATTTATTTATTGAAATAATTATAAACCCAAAACATGCTTAAATAAATCTCAACTCATAATTTAGAGTTTACATGCAAAATTTGGAAGAAAACTAAAATCTAAAAAAAGCCTATTTTAAAAAACTCCCAAAATATCCAAAAAAATCTCTCAAAATATTCTAAGGAATATAATTTGACTGTGGGATGAAATTCAACTAAATTTTATATCTAGTTCTAAAACCATACAATTTCTAAAAATAGAAAAACCCAAAAAATCATTAAATTATAATTTTAGACCCTGAAATAGTCACATATGGCCTATGAAAATTATCAAAAACATTTATCGGTAGGTGTAACTCCTAGAAATAGTAATGTACTTTTTGATATGATCATTTTGGCATGTGGAAGAGTTAAAATAGTGCTATGGGCCAAACGTTATGGCCTCCAAAAGGTTGCCTTATTTTTTTTGCATCTTTCTCCTCTGGTTGAAAATAACTCAAATCCTATGAGTTGCCTTGATTACACTGCTCCCACTTTTCCTTATCGGTAATCTTCATATCTCATTATATAATCCAAGTGTTATATTCTTGTTACAATCCTTCCCACTACACTAAATACCTGTTATATTTCCCTTGCCTTGTGCTTATTCTCTTCATATCCAAAACCTACATTATTTTTTCGTTCTTCTTCTTTGAAGCCTACTACTCCCAGTTTAATTCTTCATCTTCATCATATTTACCATCTTCTCAATGGAATTATTATAAATATGAAATATTAAATACTAGAGATATATTAATTTTTCTTGGTAGACTTACCTCATAGGCATTATCACTGATCTTGTTCATAATTCTACATGGTTCAATTTTATTATACTTCAACTTATTATATGTATCTTTTGGAAATATTTCTTTCTTCAAGTAAACTATTACCAACTCTTCTACAAATACCTTGGATCTTCTTCTGACATCTACTACTACTTTATATTTCTTATTAATTTTCTAAAACTTTCTTTTTACTCTTTGTAATTACTACATATGCTCTAAAAACACTTTTGTATCATCACTAATTCGATCTGTAATTGGAAATTGTACCAAATCTAAACTACCTATACAATTTATCCCATAAACAATTTGAAAAGGTGACTTTCTTATTAATCTATTTATTGAACATTTATATACAAACTCAACTTATAGTAAAACCAAGTCCCATTACTTTAACTTCTCTCCCACTATGAATCTCAATAAATTTCCCAAGCTCCTATTCACAACTTTTGTCTATCCATCTATTTGTGGGTGATATTTACTACTAAATTGTCACTTAGTACCCATCTTCTTCCACAAAGATCTCCAAAAATGACCTCAAAATTTTGTGTCCCTATATGAAGTAATATTTTTTGGAACACCATGGAATCTCACAATATCCATAAAAAAAAATTCTGCAACCCTAGTGGCATAATTGTTTTTCTTACATGCAATTAAATGAAACATGTTAGAAAATTTGTCTAAAAAAACAAAAATTAAATCCTTACCTCTCTATGTGTTTGGTAATCCCAATACAAATTTCATACTCAAATCTATCCATGGTCCTCTTATAACCATTAATGGCATGTATAGTCTAGTATTTTGTGCATGTCTTTTAGCCACCTAACATATTCTACATTTTGAAACATATCATATCACATATATTTTCATCTTTGGCTAAAAATACTTTTCCTCCACCAAATATATTTTCTTCATCTTACCAAAAAACCTAGCCAAACCACCACCATGTAATTCTTTTATTATATTATCTTGTACAGACCCAATTGGAATGCATAATTGTTTCCCTTTGAAGATATAACCTTCTCATATAAGATAATCATCATGAATAACATTTGTCCCACATATTAATGGATTCTTGCACTACTCAACTACCTTACTAAAATATGACTTAGTATCATATAAATCTTTAATTGCTTGAAATCGACTTACTTCACTCACCATAGTAGTTAATAATGCTACCCTCATGCATAATGTATCAGGTACATGATTTTATTTTTTTGATTTATGATATAGTAAAAAAGTATACCCCTACAAGAAAGAAAGCCACTTTATATGCCTACTATTCAACTTCTTTTGTGTATTCACATACTTCAAAGCTTCATGATCTTTAAATAGTATAAACTCCTTAGGTACTAGATAATGCCTCCTATAACTAATATAGTACAATTGCAAAAAGTTCAACATCATTATTAGCATACATTGTTCTTACCTCGTTGAATTTTTCATTGAAATATGATATTGGCTTTCCTTATTGACTCATCATATTACCAATTCACACAAATAATCCATCAAAATCAACCTCAAACACTTTGTTAAAATCAGGTAATGCTAAAATTGGTATTTCTACAATCTTCTTCTTCAAAATTTCAAAAAAAATTATGGCTTCTCTAGTCCATGCATATTCCTTCACTCTCATGAAATCTCTTCTTACTGCAACAATGCTACTAATTTTTTTTAAAAGCTTTCTGTAAAAAAATTCTAAACCATGGAAACTTCTTACCTTTGTAATGCTTTTTAGAATAGGCCGCTCAAAAATTACCTTTATATTTTCTTCATCCATTTTCACACCATCTAATAAAACTAAAAATCTTAAAAATGATAAACTATTCTACATAAACCTGCACTTTTTCAAGTTTTCATGCAAATTATCCTTTTTTAACAAATTCATTACCATTTTCAAATGTTATAAGTGTTCTTATTTAGTCTTACTAAATATAAAAATATCATCTAAATAAACAACCAAAAAATTACCAATATATTCTTGTAGCACTATATTCATCACCCTCATAAATGTGCAAGGTGTATTAGATAATCTAAATGACATCACCATCCACTCATATAAGCCATCCATAGTCTTGAATGTAGTTTTTCACTCATCTCCTTCATGAATTTCAATTTGATAATAACCACTTCTTAGATAAATCTTGGTAAAATACTTTTCTACTACAAGCATATCCATCATATCATCTAAAGAAGGTATAGGAAACCCATATGATATTGTAATTTTATTAATTACTCTACTATCTACACACATTCTCCATCCTCCATCTTTATTTGGAGTTATCAATGATTGTGTTGCATATGGACTTATACTCTCCCTTATCACTTTCTTCCTTAATAATTTAGTAACCTATTTATTTAATTCTACATGTTCTATTTGACTCATTCTATAAGATTCTTGATTGGGTAGAGTTGATCTTGGAATCAAGTCAATGTGATGTTGAATGTCTCTCTTCAATGATAAACTATCTGGTAACTCATTAGGTATAACATTTGCATATTATTTTGACACCTTTGTTGCTTCTATTGGCATTGGAACCATTTATGATTCTTCATTTTTTATTACTGGTGTATAATAGCAACCTGATACCTTTATATCTTGCATAAATTATCTAGTACAGAACATCCTCTCTATCTTCTCTTCCCCTTTAAGAGGTAAAAAGACCATCATAAAATACTTTCCTATCAAATTTCCATGGTCTACCCAATAACACATGACATTCATCCATCAGAATAACATCACACCATATTTCATCATTATAAGTTTTTCTTATAGAAAACATGATTAAATACCTTTTATCTATTGAAACCTCATTCCCTTTCTTAAAAAATGAAATAAGATAAGGTTTAGGATGCTTTTCACATTATAGATTTACTTTCTTAATCATTTCTTTAAAATCTATATTTTCACAACTACCACCATCTATAATTACTTTGCATACTTTTCCACCCAAAGTACATCTTATGTGAAAAAAAATTGATCATAGTCATTCATCACCACCTTCTTTATTCTACACTTGATCATTCCTTGGAGCAGCCATGGTTCTTCTCATCATGATATTCTCTTCAACATCAGCTGGTGTAACTTTAGTATTCTACTCTTCTATTTCATCCTCAATTATATTTATTCTTGGGTGATCTTCTTGCCTCCTTTTTTTGATCTTGATAATGTAGAGACTCAAATTATATATGCCCCTTTTATCCACATCTATAATATTCATAAGATCTACATTGATTTGGAAAGCATCCTCTATCATCACCATAACCTCATCCTCTCTGAAATCATCTTCCTCTTTGTTGGTATTGAAACCCTTCCCTATTTACAACTTGATTTTCTACACCACATGATGATTCAACTTTATTGGAATTAAATCCACCTTTAGTGGTATTAAACCATGTCTTCCCTTTAATATAAGGGATATGCCTTTTTTTAGACAAATATATATCTTCTAAAATTCTATCTATTTTGTTTTTATTCTACCCTCAAAGCTAATCGATAAGCTCCCTCTATGGTAAGTATTCTATGCATGATTAATACATCTTGAATATTAAATTTTAAACCATTTACATACCTTGAAACCATCTTATATTCTATTTCATCATGCTTCACTTATATGGAAAGGTTATAAAATTCATCTATATACACTTGTATATTGTGATTTTTTTCCTCAAATTCTATAATCTTTTATATAGGGTTTGTACATAATCCATAGAAAGAAATTTCCCCACCATCTTCTTCTCTATATTTTTCCATGGAATAACCTTCTCTTTACCTTTTCTATGTCTCTCTTTCTATAGGTGATCCTACCAAACCATTGCATAACCTTTCAATTTCATGCATGCAAACATTATCTTCTTGTCTTCTCTCATTGTATTCCACTCAAAGAACTTCTCTATGTTATTCATCCAATCTATCACCTCCTCTAGTTTTAAACTACCTCTATAATATGTAACATCAACCTTGATTCCTTTTAAATCTTGAACCATCCTCTCATCAATCGATGGTGGCTGCTCTTTCTATTCTTCTTGTTGCTAAACTTCTTCATCATGATTTGTGTCTTCCTCATCACCGCCCTATCTTCTATATTGATTGGTAATAACCTTTGTTAATTGTTAAACTTTGTAAATCTTGTATAATCCAATTTATCTACACAACACCTCTTTATCCTCTCACCATTTTTTACTCCTCCAAGATTTAAACTTTCTATGTAACCAGTTAATGAACCAAAAAACTATCAAGAACAAGAAAATTACCAGTAGGCTAAAATATTGAAACAATTTTAAGAATTGATTCATATTGATTTATTTAAATATTACAAATCCACACCATGATTAAATAAGCCTCATCTCAAAATTTAGAGTTTACATGAAAAATTCAAAAAAAAAAAAAAATCTAAATAAATAGCCTATTTTTAAAAACACTTAAAATATTCCAAAAATCTCTTGAAATATCCTAAACACTATACTTAGACTATGTGATGAAATTCAACTGAAGTTGATGTCCATTTCTAAAAATATACAATTTCTAAAAATAGAAAAAGCTTAAAAAATCATTAAATCATAATTTTATACCATTAGATGATCACGTAAGGCCCCTAAAAAATATCAAAAACATTCTTAAGGAGGTAGAAAACCTAGAAACAACATTTTATTTTTGATATGACCATTTTGGTGCATGGAAGAGATCAAACAGAGCTATGGATCAATAGTTATGGCCTCTGGAAGGTTGCCTTATTTTTTTGCATCAATTCAAGATGGAAATATATACTATATTTCTAAAACAAATTTGAAATACATACATAAAGAATACAACTATACTAAAACTCCATGGGAGGTCCGAATTACTATGGAATTAAATGTCAAACATTCTTTGAAGGAAGACCCCACTATTAAATTATTTAGATTTAATTTTAAAGAAATAATATAAATATAAGATGTAATTAGAAACATGAAGATTGATACCATGCATATTATTAATTTTGTCACCACCACTTCCAATTTCATGAAAACTAATATGACTTCAAGTATGAGAAATAATTTGTTTCTAAAATACCACTTTGATTGTTATATTAATGTATCCCTATGGGGTTGTGTCTATGATGAATAGGGCAAGCTTCTGGTAGAAATGTGTTCTCAACAAAATAGTCTCCTTCAATTCTTTCAATAAAAAAACGTTAAGGTTTAGACATATAACAAAAAAATAATTGGGACCAACTTAGATGCAAAATTATTTAATAATCTAAATATACCTAAATCACATCAAATATGAAAATGGTTTGAGGATAATGGCACAAAACAACCATCCTTATCACTAATCAAGAAAACTATTGAATATAAAATAATTACAAAAAACAAAAAGCAAGTGTTCTTCAAAAATAAATTACAAGCTACAATAATTCATATTAAAATGTCTAATTTTTTATATCTTGCATATGTCTCTATTCAAAATGATAATGGAGCTTGTCATTGTCAAAAGTGTAACCTTGATGTACATGATTGTGAGTAAAAGTACACATTGAACTTCATATTATAAGATATGAATGGTACCATGTCAATAATGGAATTTGATGATATCACTAATGTATTCATGGGTATCAAAACCTAAGACTTTCAATAGGTATCAACATCCCATGATGATACTTATGTAAGATTATCAAGAAATTTCACTTTTGTAAGTATCATTTTACTATGTCTACATGATTAGAATTTTATAATGACAAGGAATGAATGAAATGTACTTTAATAGGTACAAGTAATATGAATATATACCACTAAACACTACTTTTATTATTATCAACCTAATTTAATTCTATACATATATGTACTTACTCATATTCTATCACCTATAACTTTCATTCATTTAAACATATAAAGCTCATATACATGTTGCTTTTGTTTTATGATATAGTCACATAAACTATAATATCATCATTTTTTTTTTGTTTTATAGTCATATTAACTATAATATTCATAAATATACCCTTTAAATGTGGTTTATTCTCAAATATTTACTCATATGTACCATTTATTACTCCAAACCTATAAAATAAAAGCACTAAATGTGAAATAATTATGTATCTAATTTATCTACCATTATTACTATAGGGATACATGCATAAACACAAGGAAAGTAAGAAGTCTTGGTTGTGTTACACAACTCAAGAGGATCATATTAACTCACATTGGCACATTCAATACTTGGTACATACAAAAAAAAAGTTGTGTGTCCAATGATGATATTAAAGAGGTCCAAAGACTCTTCCATACAAGAGTGGAGGCTCTACCATAAAAACACACATGCTTCACTTTCATGATTTACATATATGAATCTAAATTAAACAATAAAAATAAAACCACACAAGTTACAATTGTCTTTCTAAGAAAACTAGTAATCAATTTTTCATTGTTAATAACATGGACCCAGACATACAACCTACAACTCTATCAAACATAACACACGTAGAGGAAAATATTATTAAATGAGTCAATGCAATACTATAGGTAATGCATGCATATGGTGGGAAATATAAATATAGTGGCTACACTCTAAGCTTTATATAAAATATTTTTTCCATGATTAGTTATTTACTTCAT
>JARHVA010010422.1:87500-90000 GCA_037957365.1 Torreya grandis | reverse complement strand
AAACAAGGTGAATACAAACTAAAATGGACTCTAGTTTTTTAATTGTGAAAAGTATTAATTTCGTAGCATTTTATCATTACGTGTGAGTTTTAATTAGTGGACACATGTTTCTATCTGCAAAATTCGAGAGTGTAATATTTGTTTTTAAAAAACATTAAAAATATTAAAATTTTGTTGTTTTATTGTTTGGATTAGTATATGAAATAGTATGAGAATATGACATTTGGTCTCAGTTCCTGGTTTCAATATCAAAAGCTTTGTGTAAATTAACATTGATGGCTCATTTATCTTCCATAACAAACTTAAGTTATCTGTGTATGATCGTTGATTAGATGGGTACAACCATGAAATGTTTATCATCATATTGTGTACACTATGATATTATACACAAGAGCCTTCATTTAGACCTCGATTTTGACATCAGTTGGGATTTGTGTTATTTTGGATTAGATTACACAGAGAACACATGCATAATATATACCCAAGTTGACATAGTATACATGTATATGAAATCCCTTGTTTTACACCTTAAATATAGTTGTATCCTTTTGGACCATCAGGAAAAAATCCCGTTCCCTCTTACTACTATAACTCGCATGTTCGTAATGTATTTGTTTCGAGTGCAAATTTCAGTTGTGTTATATAAACTAACATGTACTTCTGTGATTTTAGATGTATTTTTTATGTGCGCTACCAATATAATATATGTTAGGAATAATTTTTAGTGCTTACATTATTAAATTATATTAATACTTGAATAATAAATAAATTGAGTTGCATTTCATGAGTGTTTGAAAGAACAATGGCTGAAAAATGAATTAAGTTAGATATAATTGTGAGATAGAATAAAGGAAAGATTTAAGTGATAGAATGAGTGTTTTGTGGAATAAGAAATAAGAATTAACTCAAAATTTATAAGATCAAACATTTGTATAAATAACTTTCAATATTTAAATTAAAATTAAATAAATTGTAATAAGAACAAAAACAGAAACCTTGTGTTGTGCAAATAATTTCTATTGATAGTATGAGAGCAAGTTCGCTTAAACTTCTCCCGCAGTTTCACGTCTTATTTTTACTACGAGCTTTGGAGTGAATACCACGTCCATTGCTCTTTCCATTTAATGGCCCTTCAATCCTTTTGTCATGGTTTTGTAGTATAGACCATTGTATATATATAGTTGCAGTTGTAAAGAATCTGGCCTTACTATTTGTTTGGTGATTGTTGTTTGCGCAGTTTTTATTGGCGGGCCATACCACTCGCTGTCCTTGTTTTAAAGGGTTTTTGAATCCGTTATATTGTATTCCACATTGGAGTCTTCTACAACGATCTATCCACTGCATTGTGTTGAACTGTATTTGCATCCAGGATAAGAATCAGCTTTCCATTCGCTATTTTTTTGATCGGGCTTCCGTGGTATCCAACTCGAGCTCCACGTAGAACTCTCCCGCTCAGACCTACAATCCTTCTCAACATATTGAATGAGAGCAAGGTCTCTAGGGTTCTGGCATGGTCCTTGAAATTTAAAGTGGAGATCTGTATTTCTTAATCATTCACTGCCTGTTTTAATAGAAACCGCCAAATTCTGATTCTATACATGGTAAGATGCCTCTCATTCTTTACTGCGAATTCCCTTGCCACATTGGATCTTTGTCCTTGTGAGTTCCATTGCAATATCGAACGACACAGCTCCCGTCTACGCTCCCAATTCAGATCAGCTTGCATTGACCAATGCCACATTTTCTCCAGCCTTGATTGAAACGTTCTCTACAATGGCACATTTTCTCCAAACGCGCGTGCAATGAGATCAATGCCACTTTACTTTATCTCCACCGAACATATCTTCATTGAGAGTCTTTGGTTTTCATTGTTATTTCGTTATAGTTTTAGGTTTAATGTTTGAAAACTCTTTAATTTGCATTTTAGGTTTTATGTTTAATTTTTTTTGGATTCAACCCATGGTTTTGTCTTATTTCCTGGTTTTTTTTGCTTTATTAAAAAATGGTAAATTAGGTTATCATTTTATTAGGTTATAAATTTTCGTTAAAATTGTAAATTGAGTTTTATTTTATTGTTTTGTATGAAGTTTAATTTTTAGTATTGTTATTGTATGTATGTATGTATGTATGTATGTATGTATGTATGTATGTATGTATGTATGTATGTATGTATGCAACTTATTTAAATTTTATATATATATATATATATATATATATATATATATATATATATAATTTTGTGATGAGTTTGAATGTGAGTCATTATACAACATTTATATTTTTATTATGTTATTTAAATATTAAATGTTTAAAATATAAAATTACTTATTTTTTTAAATATTTGTTGTCAATATTTTTTTAATAATCTACTATTTTAAAAATAAATAAATAATCAATCTAATAATAGTTTGATTTTATTTTATTTTTTAAGTAATTATTTTAATTAGTTTTTAGTGTCTATTATCCCTTGACACATATGTTTTGTAGTCATCATTGTCTA
>JARHVA010010422.1:67500-82500 GCA_037957365.1 Torreya grandis | reverse complement strand
TTTACTTATTTTAATGACCATAGTTCATAATGGTTTCATATCATATAAAGTAAATACATCCTACTTATAAAAAATCCAAAAATCAAAGCCCTCCAAATCCAGAAATCAAAGCCCCCAAAATTTATAAAAACAATGTTTGTGATTATAAATCTTACCTTTTTCATAGATTGGATTCCTCGTTAATTAAATACATCTCACTTCTGAAAACTCTGGAAATCAAAGCCTTCCAACTTTATCAAATATCATCTTTGTGGGCCTCTACCATAGAACGAATTCCATTTCTTACTCTACATAGGAAGTATAATACTTATATTTTATTTAGGACTTCCATTTTGTATAGTTAGGAACTCGAGTTAGATGTTTTGTTGCATAAATACAGGCTGTAATCTATAGTTTCTGATAAAAAGATGTATAATAGTAAATTTTATACCCCTTTTAATAATCATTCATTGGGTTTTTTCTAAGATTATGACTCAATTTTCATTAGTCTTATAAAGTTAAATAATTTGTTAAAAATTAATTATTCTCCTTGAACATAACTTATCTCAATGAGATATGGAATTTCAAGTTTGAGAACATGCTCATTTTTTTTTTTAAAATATCTTATCTTACATGTTCTACCATTATGCGAAAGAATCAAACACTAGAAGATTTAAAATCCAATGTTATCTTCTTGACATTTGAAAACCTATTTTTGACATGTCCTAATGTTTAAGAACCTCGGTTCTAAATTGATGTACATTTTATTTCAGTGTTTGAAACAGGATCCCATCAACTGGAGTTTACATAATCTAATCAAATGAAAATAGAATTTCGTTGATTTTATAAATATCTAGTATCTCCTAAAATAGTGGGAGATCACACAATTTAAAATGAGCATTGTTGCACTAGATTTGTCAATTCAAGGGTCTAATCCTCTAACAACTAGATGACAATGATGCCATTTGTCCTATCCTCCTCCTTACTGACTGAGGGGAGAAGGGAGAGGGAGAAGGGTGGAATATGGGAGAGGGGAAATGATGGAAGGGTTTTGAAAAAAATTATCATGCAAAAATACCTCTATTAGGACATCTTTCTAGTCTTTTTAATTGTAGGGTGGTGATCAAATAAAAGTTATGATGCCTTTATCACTTGGGAGATAAATTATAGTAGATATGGATCCTTCAAAAAGTGCTTTAAATGGGTGCATTTCTTTAGATCTTCAATTTGGGGAGCCTTATTCATGTGTTGTTCAACCTCCAAATAATGACATGACACCATTTAGATGGCTCTTGATTGTTGGTGAGATTTACGTTAAACAATAGTCAGAAAGGGATGATAGATGGAAAGAAAAATGTTTTTTTTTTTTTTTAAAAAAGGTTGTCCTCAATGATTTATGGTAATGAAAGCATTTACAACATTCTTTCAACTATGTTCTATATAAATTTCATGGTTTAATTGCAATAACTCTGAACAACATACAGTATTGATACCGGAACGCTACATTTTTTTGTTGTGTTTACACATTTTAATTGATTTTCAAATTTTACATTTAAAAAAGGAAATATTTAGTTTTCAGTTAAACTTAATATAATTTGATAACTCGAATATGAATTTAAAAGGTGTGTTTTATACATTATGTTTCAAAAAAAAAAGAGATTATAAGCATAAAATAAGGGCCATTGACTTGTCTTGGCATAGGAAAGGCAAATTAACCAAAAGCATTAAACTTATCAGAGCTCCTTTTGGCGGCTTGTGTATGATGATACGCCAAGTAGAAGATCAGAAACTTAATGAGAATCTAATTCACCTCCACGCACTCCAAACTGAGTTGCAATTCTGAAATATTGTTGCTACACAGCTGAAAGCAATCCAGACGTGCCAAAAAAACGGCCAAACGCGTTATATCTGTCCGAAAGCAGCAAATCAGAACACCCTTACTAAAGTCGGTATAAAATAAAATACACTCAAAACAAGGCGCCTTCCAAACAGCTAACGCAGTCACAGATTAGCTAGTACGCCGTCAAACAACCGCTGAGAATGTTACAACAATTCTTATGTAATATGCCTCCCACGCATCAATCAAGGAATAATACAACCAATGCGGGTCAGACTCGGAGAGAATTTCAGGCAAAACACCTCACGAAACTCCTTCCAATCAGTTACGTAGCAGTTTTGAGCAGAAGAAAACTGTCAAATCGCACTGACAAGTTAAGAAAACAGAGAATAAATGACCAGAAAAATCATTAACTGCTGAAGCAACTATTAATACCAACTACATAGTTAGTTGTTCATTTCATATTTTAAGGTGACTTTTGCCATTTTTATCACACAAAAAAACGAAAAAGCTAGCGTACCGATCTGACAAATATTAATAATTAGTATTTGTGACAAGCATTTCCACTATCACTGCTAAGACTTTAAGTGAATGTGGAGTGACGAAAGAAAATCCTCTCTAAAATTCATCTCAAATCAAAACCAACAACTCAATTGCGAATAGGAAATATGACAAATTGTAAGGCGGTGCTGATTCTAACGATGATGATAATTTTTAGTTTTTTAATCATTTTCGTTATATATTACTGTCTCTTCTTTATTTTACATGTAGATGGAAGAAAAAGTTGATCAGAATAATAATGAAATACTATAAATGATTGTGGAAACGAATTAGTTACTGGGTTTATTAAACTTTTACTTATTCTTGATAATGATTACCTTAAAGTTAAATCATGTCAAACTACTTTTTAAAGCATTCAAATATCAGTAAATAAACGTTATTTATTTATTTTTTAGTTTTATGTTATATCTATTACATTACCTCAAATTAAATCATGACAAACTATTACAATTTATTAAAAAATTATATTTATACAATTTTCCATTTTATATCGTATGTATCACATGATATTGTTCAAAAATTGATTCTAAGCTTTAAAAGAGATTGAATTCACTTAAAAATAAAATTTATTAGAATTGTTCAATATATCATCTCTATCATATTTGTTTAATATAATATTTTAATGTTATAAAATTATACTTATTCATATCTTGTTAGAAAAATTATGGAGTATTTGGATATTTTATTCTTTCATTTGGTTAATAATATTTATCCTTCTATCACTAAAATAATAAGAACTGTATAGCAATTTCTTCTTGTCTTTTTATTAACAAATATTTGTGCTTAAGTTATAATAATTATTTTTAAATCATGAGTATATAAAAAGTTTAAGATTTTGTAAATGTTATCATATCTTCACATTGAAAAATATAGTGTCTAGCTAAATCATTCTCAATATTAATGTAATGCATTTGTATTCTTTGTTCATTTTATTCTTAGTGAAAGGGCATAATTACATATTTATAATACATTAATAATATAGTTGAAGTGTTGAAATTCATAATGAACTCATAACCAATGGGATCACACCTTCACACCATTACTACAACACCAATAACATAAACATTATACATAAAAAGAAAATATGCATAATAAAATCTCTGAAAAATATATTCACAATCTTTGGGTGGGTCTCTGAAATGATGGAGTCAAAAAGTACATGTGAGTGCCTATTAAATAGGCAAGGTAGGTTGGATCATGCAATAAAAAATTGTTGCATAAATAACCTTTAAATTAAGAATGCCTATTTATTATTTTCCACTCAATAAATACATTTACAAAATAGAATAACATCTCCAACAATAAAACAACTTCCAAAACAAGATTATATGCTTTAATCCAACACCCTCCATTAAGCATAGAATAGGGAGTGAAAAAAGATAAAGCAGAGAGACTAAATGGGTCGTGGGAACTAGGCCTAATTCGGTATCCATGTAAAAATCATAGCTAAATACAAAGTGTCCCTATGACAACCAATCCATCTTACCACAATATATGGATGTCAAGTCACTATAACTGCCATGTCAAATAAGAATTGCTACTCTATATAAGGTCAACTCTATAAAAAAATTATTGATCTCAAAATAATGTGTAAAAAGAGTCACCAAGGATGAAATGTATGACTTCAAGTTACCCAAAATCTAGTTACAATAGCTAAATTCAAGAGATTAAAGACACATGATGCAAGGTGTCCAATGAAAGCAAATGGCTCGATACTCAAACATAATGTTGAATAGGTGAAGTAGATGGAATGAAGGCCATAAAATAGAAACACAATCGGTGGACTCAAAGGTCATAAAATAACTCAATCTACATGAATGGTCTAGTTCCACTACTCGATAAAAAAACATAAGTTCTCACATTGGAATTCACTAGAATAACACTTAAGAAAAGAGACTATCAAAGGAGTCAATAGTGAAAAAAGTTTCACTAACTAAATTTGATCTACCACCAGATGATGCAATACACCAGGATTGGAAAGGAACATGATAATTGACGAAGTGAGATCTACACCATATGCTCTAATATTGTTGACTAAGTGAAGTGAGGCAAACATATTTGTAGGAGAGGGATAAATCAACTACTCAAATGCTAACGTGTTGACATTGTATTCATTAAAATAGCTACTCTATAGAAATAGATAAATATCCACAATAAATCAAAAGGAAACTATCAACTACAAAAAAAATGTGTCAAAGATACAAAATAAATATCTCTCAAGAAGATAGCCTTGATGGTGATAAAAAAAAGTCAAGTAACTAAAAGAGTTAATAGGTATTTAGAATAGAACATACAAATACATAAAGGGAGACAAGTATAAATCAACAAACCCCTCATGCCACTTTACAACTTATTATAAATATAAAATATCCTTTACATGAAAAACATCAGATGATGTAAGAAACCTAGAATACTGTCAATATGTAGAAGACACCATCATGAACAAGAGAGTTGCTCCTCAAAACAAAGACAAGAATGTGGACAAAAGGCTAAATAATGAATGAACCGTACTATAAAAATCCTCAAAAAGAATGTTTATGTCACCACAAGAGATCTAAAATCTATCCCATAAATAAATATGGATGGAGAAGGATGATGTCTGCATGTGATTAGATGCAAAGCATACAATAGGAGCATGCCAAAAATCATGTGAATGTGTGTCAGGGTGATCATGCTTGAAAATTATAAACTTAGTTTTCTCAAGAAAGACTAAAGCTGAAATAATTAGAACAAAAATTCACTCAAGAATATAGGACATTAGGGTTTTCTGAAAAATCATTTATGAGTGCAGAAAATGTCACAAAAAAGCAATACACACTCAAAAAATAAGATGTTTTACGCTACTAAAAATGCATCTATTGTTGTGTAAAGTGTGATGACAAGGACACTAATGTGAAATAATTTAAAATCACAATAAGAATTACCTCCAAAATTGAATGTAAGGAGGAATGAAAACAATCCTTTTTAATTTATGAGGGGGTTTGACCTATTGCGAGACTGGACCTCACCCTTCATCTTCGACTACTAAGATAGAAGGTAAATATACCAGAAAAAAAAATACTTTTACCATTTAATAATTTTTTCCATCTTAAAAATTTTATCCCACTTTAAAATAACCTCTCTAATATTATCCTCTACATTAATAAATTTGACCGCTAATGATGTCTGCCAAATTTTAATATAGGGCCCGCATAAATAAATAATTCCCCATTCCATAAAGAATCCACGAAGTGATGTCCACCACCATTTTATATAAGGTTCATGATTATTTATAAATTTATTAGTCCACTTTATAAATAGTAACACTAATATTCAAATATTTCCCCATATAAAATACTTCACCACTAGACAAAATGGCCCCTTCACTTAAATACATCTCTCCCCTTAAATAATCAGGCCACTTTTATTTTTGAATACCAAGTATGAAAACCATGAGCTCCAAGTGGTTTTGACTTGGTATATTATACGTGGGAAGATATAATCAATGTCTTAAGGCAATGTGAATGGTAAGGCAAAATTATTTTTAAGATTTTGGATACATCATGGATGATTGATTGGTGGATGGAGGGAATCACATTGCCAATAAAAGGACACAAAATGATAGAAATTAGGATTGTACATTGACATGTTGGACTTGATCATTCCTAGCTTATGAGTCAAATATTTGAGGTGATTTAGAGATTCTACCAGACTTAATGCTTACTTTGATCTGTTATGCAAAAATAGTTCTCATCAAGTTAGCTCTTGAACCCCATTCTCAAACATTATTTCAAGAGGAAGATGTCAATGATAGTTTCCAAAAAAATGGAAGCCAATAGAGATAGAGATCAATAGTAAACTAACCAATATCTTTACTATATTTATGATAATATGAAATATCTCTTAGAGAAGGTGACAGAAGCTCACCAAGTTACCTATCGAGGAGTGACAAAGCTCTGGCCAAGATAAGAGGAGATACAAACAAATATATTTCAAATCCTTCAATACAAAAATAAAAATAAAGAGAAATATCAAATCTATTGAAGGATTTTAATGATACTCCACCGTGGATATAGTTCTCCAATCAGTAATGTGAATGTCATAATCTTTACAAAAGATTAATGTGAGATGCAAAGATAAACATTAATTGGGGATGCCAAAAGGATGTATTATATAAAATAGCTCAACAATTTCAAATAATGCCAATATTAGATCTATATTAATTGAGTACATACTCAAATTAAAATACAATATTAACATGTTTATTGGCATGAGTGTAAATGATGATGGTGGTAGAGTAATAATCTCCAACCTGGCAAACCAAACTCACCAGTCATGTGGAGTAGATGGTTAGAGTCTTGGTTCCATCCATGGCAAGACAAGTGGGATAAACAAATATTCAGAGACTTTCAATTCCATTGAAAAATAAACATTTTGCATGTGAATGCCAAATTTTTTCATCAAAGGTACATTTCATAAAATAATGAGATCTATCTCAATAACAACATCGACATGCTAAATGTAAAATCATAATGTCATTTTATATCCAAAAAATAGTAAAGAGATTGATCTAGGTATAGAAATATGTCAGGTCAATGCAACCAAATAGACTATATTGACCTTAAAAATTACTTAAAAATGGCATGCACAAAAAGATAGATAAGTCATTGAGCAATGAATACAAGAGTTACTCTGATAATATGTTAATTGTCATAATGAACTCATAACCAGTAGGATCACTCTTTCACACTATTACCACAACACCAATAACACAAACATTATATACAAAGATCAAGTATGTATAATAAAGTCTCTAAAAATACATCCTCAATCTCCATGTGGGTTTCCATACTGACCAAGTCAAAAATTGTATGGGAGTTCCTATTAAATAGGTAAGGTAGGTTATTTCATGTAACAAAATATTGTTTCATGAATAAATTATAAAATAGGAGTGTCTATTTTTTATTGTGCACTTAAGAAATATATGTACACAATAGAATATCATCTCCAATAATAAAAATAATTATAAAACAAGCTTATACGCTTTACTCGAACATATAGGGCATCATTAAAAATACATAAGTTGATGGTCCCAATGAAGTATGTCACTTGATATCTAATTTAATTCCTATTTAAGTTAGGTATCTATCAACTAATGTTTTTATAGGGTTTGTGTCAAATACAACACAATCATGAGATTCAACTATGTTGGGATATCAAATATGATGCTTCAATTTAATAAATAACACTGAAGTGAAAAAAATTATGATAACATGTAAAATATATGAATAAAATGAATTATATTCCTATTACATAAATATTTTGAGTGAAAATAGATGCAACTTGTATAAAAGAAATAAAACAATCCTTGTATAATTTATTATGTAGCACTATTTTGGAATAAATAATATTAGTTTGATGGTTTAATTAATAAAAAATAGGGTACTATTGAAAATTTTCAACAAGTTTTAGTTGGGGTAAGCACAGGGGATTAGTACTTTGTACACATATAGAACTTTACCTACTCAAAGCTTATCTTTTGTCGCATAGAAATAATTTATTTTGCTAATTGTCTGCTGTGAAATCCATGTATTTAGCACAATTCATGTAAAAAATACTAATAAAATAAATATAATATTAAATAATAAACTTTTAGTATGAATTTGGAAACTCTAAACTTGTATTATGAAAAAGGATGAAATAATACAAAAATGGTGCACATGTGGTTTAGATACACAAAAGCTTCCATATAAACCATCATCTTAGTGTAGATAAAATTATTCATTTGGTATAATTGTAAAATAAAAATTTGGTAATCATTTACAACATATGGAGAATTATATGTAACTTTTAGCAAGGATGTAGTATTAATGAATATAGTTGCATGAGTGGCATGGATGTGTTCCCACCGAATTTTTATATTGATATTCAATATATTATGTCTTAATTTTATAAGTAAAATTTTAGTGGTAAAATATATACATGAAAATTATTAAATTGTTTTTACTTAGTTATGCATCAGATTTTATTTTTATTTTCTTTTAGTCAATTGGTCCTTCGTAAAGCACAACAATGAATAATAACTAAAGATAATTTAGATTGAGTTAAAATATATTATGCCACTCTATTCACAACATGTAAAAATCAATAATCAGACGGTCTTAACACATGTAATCAATAATTTACTACAATAATTTCACATTATCAATATTTAATGTTAATGAGGATTTAAAAAATATTCTTAAATAAAACCCAAAGAATATGATAAATAAAAATTAATTAATTTAAAAAAACTTGATTAACTAGAAAAAAAAAGTTAATTCAAAATTGATACAAATAATTATACATTCAAAAAGACTAATAACACACACAGACATGCACATGCACATGCATGCGCACACGCACACACGCATGCGCACACACAGCACACACACACACACACACACACACACACACACACACACACACACACACACACACACACACACACACACACACACACACACACACACACACACACGCACGCACGCACATACGCACGTACGTACACACACGCATGCACGCACACGCATGCATGCACGCACGCACGCACGCACACACACACCCACACACACACACACACACACACACACACACACACACACACACACACACACACACACACACACACACACACACACACACACACACACACACACACACACACACACACACACACACACACACACACACACACAATGTTATTATTATTAATTAAAAAATAAAAATTATGCACATATCCAAAATTCCTATTATATCCATTTCATTCTTTCCATTTTTTATAATTATTTTAGAAATTTTATATATTGATAGATGAAATGTTAGATGCATGTTATTTATCTTACATAGATTATAATTCTTTATATTTTAGTTGAGCATAGTATTTAATTATTTCTCTCTCATATATTTTACCAAACACACTTAGAATATTTTATGTCATTAATATTTCTTACAATTGAGATTTGTTCTATGGTCTATATCCTCACAATTTCCTATGTTTTAGTGTGTGCTTTTATTTTTTGTTCTAAAAAGTATTGTATTTGTTTTATGTTTAGTAGCCTTGCTTCCTCATACTTTTTGTTATTTATTTGTCCTTTGTGTTATATTGGAAGAGATGTTTTAAGTTCTTTTTTAATATATATTTTCCTCATTTTGTCAAGGCTTTAAGACCTTTCAAATTCTGTATTTTCTACTCTTATCAAAATAAATAGAGTAATATAAAAAAAGGTAATGATCATGTGAAGTTAGGTGAATAGAAATTTTAAAATATACTATATTTTATTTTGAAAGGTACTAATTTCCTAGTGATCTTCCATTGCATGTGAATTTTAGCTATTGAACACATGTTTCCATCAACAAAATTTGAGAATGTAATACATAATATAAAAAAACATTAATAATATAAAAACATTATTTTATTTTTATTTTTTGTTTGGATTACTAGGTCAAATATTATGAGCATGATATTTGGTATTGGTACCTCATTTTAATATCAACATCTTTGTGTAAATTAACATTTATGGCTCACTTATCTTCAAATATGAAATTAAATTATCTATGTATAATCCTTGATTGGATGGTTAAAACAATGAAATAATTATTGCCATATACATTACAATATGATACTATGCACATGAGCCTTCATTTATACCTACTTGATTTTGATAATAGTTGGGATTTATGACTTATTTTGGATTGGATTCGATAGAGAAAACATGCATACTATATACCCAAGTTGACTTATTACATGTTATTAGTATCACTTTTAATGTTTACTATAATTTGTTACACATACATCCTTTCAGTTATTAGTCAAACACCATTGTAGACTAGCATTTATGTTTATTGTATGTTTTGTGAACATTGCATTTATTAAAAATATGCATGTGTATGAAATCCCTTGTTTAACACTTTAAATATATTTGTATCCTTTTAGACCCTTAAAAAAAATATCATTCACTCTTATTGATATAAGTCATTGTATGTTAGGAATATGTTTTTAGTGATTACATTATTAGGTTATATTAATGTGTGAAAAATAGTTAAACTGAGTTGCATCCCATAAATGTTTGAGAGAATAATGGTTGAAATGCCAAATAAGATAGATAAAATTGTGAAAGAGAATAAAGGAGAGACATAGGTGATAGACTTGTTAGTTTTGTGGGATGAGAGATAACAATTGAAACATAATTCATATGATCATACATTTATATAAATAACTATCAAATTTTTAAATAAAATTAACTAAATTATTATCAAACAAAAACATTGTGATATGCAATTTTTTTGAGATTCACCTCCTCACCATTATGAAGTAATTTATATTAGTGGTATTAGAGTAGTTTCCCTTAGACCTTTCTACAAATTTAAGTATTATTTTTACTAATATCTTTGGAGTGAATACCACATCCATGTTATTCCCCATTTGATAGTCCTTAAATATTTTTATCATGGTTTTGTATTATAGACCATTGTAATTCCCATTAGTATGTACACACACACACACACACACACACACACACACACACACACACACACACACACACACACACACACACACACACACACACACACACACACACACAGATATATATATGTAATTCAAATTTTTAATAATTTGGTTGTATAATTTATTTGTTAGTTAGTTGCACCATACCAGGGCATAAAAATGTGGACATGTTAAAAATGGTTTTATTTAGATTTAAAGGATTTTATATTGAGATCCATTTACAAGACATACTATTCTATATGTTTAAATTAAAGGGTTTGTGAATCATTTATTTTTTATTTCACATTAGATTCTTTTGAAATAATCTATTTACTGCATTTTGTTGAACTAGATTTGAATCGAGGATAAGAATCATATTTATATTCTATATTTTTTAGATATAGTTCTCATGGCATCTAACTTGAGATAAAGTTACTATAATAAATGTTCACACTATTTTATCAATATTTTGAAGCATAATCTTGGGGCCCAATGGGATAGGTAGTGGGTTCCCTTCTTTTATATACTATTAGATGGGTCTAATGATGAACTTATGGTCTTAGAGGGTTGCTTGTTGTTCTCCTCCTTTAATTTCCATGATATATGGAAACTATTTGATGAACTCTAAATGGAAACTTGGGGTCATGAAATGTTTCATGTTGGTTCGCTTTTATCAATCAATATTCATGATCCAAATTCATCATTGGATTTTTTGATGGAACATGGATGCATCGGTGTTGTATCACGTGGCCATGACAAAGGTCATGAGATAGTAAGACCTTATTTAATGTATTTAATGTATCGTTTATGATGTATATCCATGAAAATTTTAATGTACACCCTAGAGTGCAAGCGGAAATATTTGATGACAAATTTAAACAAGGAAAGTTAATTTTATATTCCACTAAAATTGTGATCATTATATGATACTTGATGAATGCATAGATGAATACCTATATTATAATAAATAAAATCATCATATTATTAGTATGAATTTATTGTTTTTAATATCCATATATGTAAATAGGATTATATATTCCTTATCTTCTGATGGTATTTGGTAAAAAATATCATAATATTCCCTTGTGTTGTGTTGTGTTGTGAATAACTTATTCTTAGATCGAACCCTTTTTATTACTTATACTCTTATTGAGAGATTATAAATGAAATCTTATAACCTTTTTAAAATCCTATTATGATAGTAAATGTGATGTCACCTTGCTGAAAATTTCTTTCTTAACTCATAAAACCTAAGTTAATTTCACATATTTATAAATTAATCTTGTATCATGAGAGCATATCCTTTAGTCAGTAATATCTTAGAAAACACTCTACCTATAGAATAGGTTTCAAACAACCTTATTATGAGCATTTTTTTATGATTATGATAGTAAATATCTTATGAAATGAGAAGTGGTTATTATGAAAAACCTTCAAGTAAAAGTTATAATTATTTTAAAATCATTGAATTGGTTAAAAATGGTAACCAAAATTGAATACATTATTGATGTCCATAATTTATTTCCATTTCATGGGTTTAGCCATGGTGACGATATATAAATTCCATTAGTGTATTGATTTGAGATGCTAAAATTTTTAAGGACAATGCTGGAGTGTCTTGTAGTGATGTGTCCTACCATGAATTATGATCCTATTTGTTTAACATGATGTTATTCTATGTATGATGATTAAAAAATACCATTTTGTTTGAGAGGAGTAAAAAAATATGTGTTTTCTACCCTTAAACTATTATTACTGTGTTGGTTGCATCAAAGACAATGTATTTATGAGGGAAGAGGGATTTTTTATGATATTATTCTTATACAAGGATTTTTTATGATATTATTCTTATAATCCCCTTGTTTTCCTTCATGTGTGTGTTGAAGAATCTACCTTGTAGACCTGAATATGGCATAACATAATCTCAAGTGTTGTTGATATGGTGAAAATTCTAACATGCTTTAGTTACTTGTGGTTTGTATATTATTTAGTGTGAGCTAAGATTTGGCAATGATTGTAAGTAGTCTACTAGTTTTGGTTAGCATACTTACTAAGAGACCATTAATTATATTATCCCTCAATTTTAAGTATATGAAACTAAACCCCATGCAACCGATCATGTGTGTTACTAAACTAATGAAGATTGCATGTTTTAAAAATGAATAAAATTAGTCTTAAACTTGTTCGAATAGACTTTGGTTAAGTTTCATGTTTTAAAAGTTTATCATTTCTCTCAAAACACCATTTTTCGTAGTGGCCCAGTTGAGCAAAAATTAATTGAGAATTTGGTTTTTCTTTATTAATGAGTTTTGGGGGTTATCAAATTCTAAGAAATGGACTATATAGTACCATAATCATTTACTATGAAGAAAGTGACATTATTATACCACCACCCAACAACATAATAATATCTTTGTCAAACCTCATTTGAATATGTGTACATAGGTGGTATTTACCCTTCCCTAGAATGCAATGATATCTTATTCCATGCATGCAAAATTAAATATATATTACACTCATGGGATTGGGGAATAATCGATAAATTATTGTTGGCCTTCCTAGTGGCGGTGTCAGGGAAGAAACCTATTGCACATTAAACTATTGGTCATCTCTAAATATTCCCTTAGACCCATGATAGGACAAGGTTAAAAATTCCTCCAAGGTTCCTTTTTCTTCCATCACATCACCTATTTCATTTCTTGTCAAGTAAGGTGATCCATAAAAAATTAAGCATTTCAAGATGGTCAATTAGAATGGAGCAAATCTAAAAAAGGGGATACACAACTAGACACATTCATTTTTTCAAAATACTTCCATCCTACACTATAATGTTAGCCTTGTATTTATTTTCCAAATGCATACTGTTCCACACAAACCCTTAAACTCACTATATTTTAAAAGTGACAATGTTAGACTCTCCCATTGAAGTTCTAGAAAATGAATTCCATCTCCCTATTCTTGACACTTGATAATTTCCACATGAATTTAAGGGAAACTCACCTTTCCCAAGATGGAGGATCAACCAGGGGAAATATAGAAAGGCTCCATATTAGGATCATCTAGACAATAAGTTGTGCAACAAGAACTATTAGAGCATGACTAGGATTTTGTTTTCATTTTTTTAGATAAGTAGTTTTCTACCTATGCTCCTTATGTTTTTTGAAAGGAAAAATGCTTATGTTTTATTTATTGTTACTTAATTTCTAATTTTCATTCTAGAATGATATTTACAAAATATTCCTATCATATTCTATTTCAGCCATCAATTATAAGTTTTAGAGATACACATTTTATATTGGCTGAGGTGAAGAATTTATCACCTATTTTTGTATTTTATGTAAAATTAAATATAAGTTCATTTTATAGTCTTGGTAGATTCTTTTCTTGATGACTTATTGATAATAAGAATGAAAGAGTTTCTTATTGGATCCATGTGTCATTCGTGAGGGTATATAATATACTAAATGATTAAATTATTTTATACCAAGTTTTTCCCCTTGTTACACTAAAAATCTAGAACCACCATGATAGAATTGCAAAAAAATAAAAAAAATTAATATTAAAATAAAATAAATAAAACAAAGAATCCTTCTTTACAAAAATATACGTATTAATCAACATTTTGGTCGAGTGATTAAAATAATGCTTTATGATTTATCTCAATAATTCTTAAAATAGATCTAATTTATATTCCATATGTAGTTGTGTTGATGATATACCAAGAGTTTCACATTTTTTGAGGAGGTTGAATTTTAGATTTAATTAATTAACTTACAAATGTAAATCCGCACCAAATCACTATTTTGAAAAGGCTACATGAATTATTTTTTGCACATTCTCTACCTTGATGGCTATGTGAATGTATTTGTAGACCTTAATAATATTGTTTTAGCATGTTCATCTACCTTTCAGGGTAACATATAGCTACATGTTAATTTGGGACCTCCTCCTATAATTCAAAGGGATCATTGAATGCTTAAGTTATTCCTCATTATTTGATTTAATGGTTGATGCCAGACCCTATTGGGATAATTCTTAACTCACTTTACTAGTGGTTGCTTCTTTCCTATTAGGCTAGCTATTAACATAATAGCCATTAGATACCATGTCTTAATGA
>JARHVA010010422.1:25000-52500 GCA_037957365.1 Torreya grandis | reverse complement strand
TGTGTGTGTGTGTGTACACACACATATATATACACATACATATACATACATATATATATATATATATATATATATATATATATATATATATATATATAGACACACACACACATGTATGTATGTGTATGTGTGTGTGTGTGTGTGTGTGTGTGTGTGTGTGTGTGTGTGGACACACGCACACACAAACACACATTTTCATACATCCTTGGTGCATATGCCCACCCACTCATGTGCACATATGTGTAAGCCTATGTTCAAGATCTCCCACCTACATACATACACACATGCATGCACACACTTGTCTACACTGAACCGCCCCCACGCCCCACCACCACCCCCTCTGCCACCCACACACATGCATGCACATGCACCCACACACACACACACACACAACCCCACCCACCCACACACACACACACACACACACACACACACCCACACACACACACACACACCCACACACACACACATGCAGCTGCACATAAATACACACACACACACACACACACACACACACACACACACACACACACACACACACACACACACACACACACACATGTACCCATGCACACTTTTGCACACACCCACAACCCCCACACATGCACACACACATGTATGTTCACACACACACACACACACACACATGTATGTAACTATAAATATGTATATATACATTTTGTTGAACAAATTTATCCAAAAAAAGGAATTCATTGTAAATTATATGTTTATACATAAATAGTCTCCTCCTTTATACAATCTTCCCATATTATTGAGGCCTATATTTTTTTCCATAGACTCAATTGTATAAAACTTTTTAATGCATCCATAGTTAATATATAAAATATAAGTATAAATAATATACATATATTTATACATGTGTGTGTCTCCATTTGGATGAATAAATTTACAACCAAAATCTAACTCATTGAAAATTATATATTTATATATACAAAGTCAACTCTTTTATATGGTCTTTCCATAATTTTTATGCTTATGTTGTTTTTTTACATACTCAATTACATCACATTTTATATTGCTTCCATAGTTAATAAACATAGTATAAGTTAAATATTACATGTTCTTCAACTTACAAAATTTTAGATTGTTAGAATTATATCAATATATTATTTTTAAAATACATACCACTCATATATATTATCACAATGATGTACAATTTTATAAAAAAATTATCAATCATTTAATATTTATTGAACTCACTCTTTTTTTTCATTTCTTGTAATTCATTCTCATCTATGTTTTGGCAACATGAGAAAAATAGCCACTCCAACTCAAGAAAACCAAAATATATGCCCACATGATCTTTGTGTATCAAACATATTCAATATAGATGCACATTTAAGAGAAGTTAATTTTTCATTAATATAGTGCAGCATAGAATGATGTGTCTTCCTATCCTAGATATAAATCAATGGAATATTTCTCGTTGGCAAACACACTTGCACTTTTGACAACATGCATTCGTAGAAAAAAGACATTCACTAGGGTTCAACATTATTTATGACATAGTTGAGGATGCTGTGAATTACAATCCTGGCCACTTTTAAATACGAAATGGATTGATGTTCCCAATCTGAAACCAAAGACGTAGTGCCCAAACAAAGCAAAGAAAATTTTCGATGTTAAACATTTTGTATCTAAATAATTTGTACTATTATATATTATCTTCTATAAATGATAAGTACTAAGTATGTAGTTGCTATTAATAGTTGTTTCAGTTATTAATAACTATTCTTTTGACAACATGCATTCGTAGAAAAAAGACATTCACTAGGGTTCAACATTATTTATGACATAGTTGAGGATGCTGTGATGCATGTTGTCAAAAGAATAGTTATTAATAACTGAAACAACTATTAATAGCAACTACATACTTAGTACTTATCATTTATAGAAGATAATATATAATAGTACAAATTATTTAGATACAAAATAGTATAATTGTATAATAGTACAAATATTTTCCATTTTATACGCTATTTATCACACGATATTGTTCAGAAAATGATTCTAAGTTGTAAAAGAGATTGAATTAACTTAAAAATAAATTTTAATAGAATAAATCCAAATTATCATTTTATCATATCTGTTTAATATACTAGTTTTATGTTATAAACTTATACTTATTCGTCTCTTCTTAATATTTTATAGAGTATTTCTATATTTTATTCTTTCATTTCGTTAATAATATTTGTCCTTCTATGATTAAATCAATAAGAATTGTATAGCATTTACTTCCTAATTTTTATTAACAAATGTTTTTGTTTAAGTTTTAATGTAATCTACAAATAATTATTTTTAGATTGTGAGTATATAGAAAGTTTAATAAATGGTCAATGTTACCATGTCTTCACATTGAAAAATATTGTCTTTAGTCAAATTCATCTCAATATTACTGTAATGTATTTGTATTCTTTGTTCATATTGCACTTAGTAAAAGGGCATAATTAGATATTTATAATACATTAATAGCATAGTTATAATGTTGAATTTCAGAACGAACTCCTAACTAGTAGCATCACTTTTACACACCATTACCACAATACCAATAACACAGACATTGTACACAGAGAGCAAATAGGCACAATAAAATATTCAAAAAATATATTCACAATCTCCGTGTGGGTCTCCACAATGATCAAGTGAAAAAGTACATGGGAGTGCCTCTTAGATAGGCAAGCTAGGTTTTTTCATTAAAAAAATATATATTGCATGAATAAACTTTAAAATATGAGTGTCTATTTATTATTTTTTACTCAACAAATACATGTACAAAATAGAATAGAATTTTCAACAATAAATAAACTCTTAAAATAAGATCATATGCTTTAATCTAAATGATCTAGGAGGATCCATATTTATTCTGAAAATGAACTCTACAATATTAAATTTGATCATTGGCATAATGTAGAGTTCATTGAGATATTTTTGGTGCAATTAGAACATGCCAATTTAGAGTCTGTATGTGTAAGTTATCACACATTGAAGTTCTAGATGAACAAGTGAAAATCTATGTCAGAGGTTGACAAGTGGCATAATTCAAGCATACCAAGTGGACCAATAATGAAGTGACACATGAAAGTCAATTTATGTAAAAAAATTGTGTTTCTTTGGTTTTTCATCTTTGACAGCATATGGAGTTGGTCGAATGGGTCCTGTTATTTGCTCATTAGGGCCATCAGCGAGGGTTGACACACATTTTGTGAGGAGGGATGCCTTGCCACATTTCTTCACAATATTATGTGTATGGAATTGTATTTATGTCACACTTTTATTTGTAACCCATCAATATGGGACAACTTGTGTATTTTACAAATATCACAATGTCCAAATCGAGTTGAACTATCGATCTAGATTCATCAACTAAGTGTTCAAGACATTTCCAACAAAGCCAATCTACTCAACATTCCAACGTTGCCATGAAATCAAAAAACATAGTCACAATCCCAACTATTGAGCTCAACATGGATTGCATGATCCACTCGATACTGTTGAGTCACGTCCATGCCAATGTTATCCTCTGAATAACTAAGTTTAGTTATTTCCACATAGCTTATGCCTAAAAAAATCATGTTTAGCGATAATACTTAGGAGATTAAAGGTTATAAATAATGAAATAGCTCATCATATCCCAAATGTGGAACTAAAGGTATAAATGGTAAGGATTTAAACCTTTCCCATTTGTGTAAAAGGATAGAGCCCTGACCAATAGACTCATGGTTTAAAATGGAATATAAATCCATTATGTTATATTTGAAGGGTGGTGATTCAAGGACTGTGTATGGAAAAATAACATTGTTGAGATACTTAGAGATACTTTTGTGCCTTACGGTTTTGAATTTAGATTAATATAATTTTCTCTGACAGAGATGAAAATCAGAAGAAGACTTCTAAGCAATTATAAAGCCATTTATTGTGACAACTAATTGAACAATCCTCATTATTGAGTATGTACATCTAATATTTTCTATATATTCACTCTTTAAATTAGTCTAATTTTCATATTTTTAATTATTTTAATATCTTAAAAAAATTGGATCCTTTAAATAGTAGTGAGATTTTCAGTCTGTAACACTTCTTTAATTTCAATTTATAGATTACGTGTTTTTTTATTAGAGCTCAGTTATGTTTTAGTAGAGTAGATTGTTGGTGTATGTTGACAAGGTGTAAATTTAGTTGGGGTGAAGGATTACTAGTAAAGTATGATCTAGAGGTTGGTTCAAGATGTGATTCTAAAATATTAGGAGAAGAGTTTGTGTCTAAATGATCTTTCCATCAAGCCTTCTTAGAAATGAAGGGCATGGTTGAGGAGCTTTACCAAGAAAGAAAAAATAAAATGGAGAGTGATGAAGAGAGTAGAGAATATTATAAACCTTCCTCCTCTTCAAATGATGGTAAAGATAATAAGGTTGTTAACTCTCTTCCTTCATTAAAACTAGATATCATGTTTGAGTTTCCAATATTTAATCATGAAATTAATGCAAAAAAAATTGGATAACTAGATAAAGAAAATTCACTTAGGATAAAGATAAGTAGGTTCCAAAATATTGGTGAGGATGAGACGAAAATTTTCTTGGCTACTCTTTCTATGGGAGTCACAACTATCATTTGGTGGGAGAGTAAATTGAAGGAAAATCAACTTTATAAAGGTAACTAGATTTCTACTTGGAGTGATTTGTTGACGAACTCAGAAATTAATTTTATCCTTTAGGCTATCTACAAAAATCTACGATGGATTGGCAAACTTTTATACAAACTAAAGGATAAAGTGTTCAAGAATATACACATTAATTTAGGAGAAAATCTTTAATTTTGAACATTCCTATGTATAGACAAGAAACATTACTTAAGTACATAGGTGGGTTGCATAGTTATTTAAGACACATTATTCTTGTTCTTAATCCCACTAATTTAGATTTAGTATGTGTTCAAACCACTCACCTAGAGGCTAGAGGGAAAATATCAAAATAATCTTTTTCTAAATTCAAAAGTAAGCAATCTAATGTTAAACATTCAAAAGGGCAAATTTCAAGAGAGGGTAAACAAAAGTCCAGTTTTATTGTTCTAAAATAAGAAGGAAATCCAATTTTTAGTCATTGAAAAAAAATCATATTGAGTCTATGTGTTGGAAATTACATCTTGAGTTAAGGCCTAAAAAGTTTAGAAATAAAACAAATTCTATGGTTCAGGATCTGGGTTCAGATTTAGAGGATGGAACTAAGATCGCAACCATGGGTTTGTAAAAATTTATTCTCATTTTTTTTCTTGAACTATGCCATCAAATGTTGCTTCTTTTTTGAAACAGATATCAATGCTTGATAATAAATAAATAAATAAATTGTTCCACATTAGAGTTGTTGCAAAACATACTAAAATTGACACTCTATTTGATGGTGGATCACAAGAAAATTATATTTTTTAGGAGGTTGTTAAAAATTTAGGCTTGCAAACCAATCCCCATTTGAAGACTTATCTACTAGGTTAGGTGTGTGATCATGCAAAGTTGCAAGTAACAAAAGCTTGCAGATTAAAATTTGTCATCACATCCAAGTTCATGGATGAGGTTGATTTGGATGTAGTTCCTTTGGATATATGTGGGATTTTTTTTCAAAGCCCTTTTCTTTATGACATAAAGCCAATCTTCTATAGAAATGAAAATAAGTACTTTCTTGTTAAGGATGGAATTGAATATATAGTCAAGGCACATCAAATCATGACAAGTCTTTCCTTGGTTTTAGTAGGATAAATGAAAAAACTAGATAATTCAAGTAATACTTTTTGTCTCATGTTGATCAAGTCTAAGAAAAAATAATATTCCTAGGCTTTTGAAAATCATGATCCTATTCATACGAATGAATTGGTTAAAGTCATTTCTAACTATGATGATGTGTTGTAGGATCCCAAGGGGTTGCCCACTAAAATGGGAGTTCATCTTGAAATTCAATTATTACAAAATTCTCCTATCCCTAACATTGGAATGCACAGGTTATCAGTGAAGGAAATCAAAAAGTATATAATGGAACTATTGGAAATAGGTTTTATTCACCCAAGTTCATCTCTTGTTAGTTCACCTATCATTTTGTTGCTAAAAAATATCACACATGGAAAATGTGTGTTGATTTTCATGCTTTCAACAAAATTACTATTAAGAATTGTTACCCTCCTCGTATTAATGATTTGTTTGATTAGTTAAAAAATGTTGTTTATTTCATTAAGTTAGACTTGAAACATGGTTATCACTAGGTTAGGATTGATGATGGTGATATGTGGAAAACTATTTTTAGGACAAAATAGGGATTATTTAAATGGCTTGTCATGCCTTTTGGATTGTGTAATGCACTGGCTACATTCAAGCATTTGATTAATGATGTTTTCAAGCCATTCATTTATGATTTTGTTATAGTCTATGTAGATGATATTTTTATATTCAATTAGTTTTGGGAAGATCATGTGATCCATATTAATAAATTCATGGATACATTAAGAAGGGAAACAAATATATTGAAAATATCAGAATGTGAGTTTGGCAAAACCTCTCAGATTTACTTGGGTTATATTGTAGGACATTGTGAATTGAAAATTGATCCTACAAAAGTGAAGGTCTTTCAGTGGGGAACAAATCATAAAAAACCTTTGACACTTTGAAGAAAAAATTAGTACTGCTCCTATCTTGGCACTTCCTGATTTGCAACAACCATTTGAGATTTGGATGGATACAAGTGATTATGCTATAAGAGATGTTTTGATGCAGGGAAAGAAACCTATCTGCTATCATTCTAGGACCCTCAAAACTGTGGTAATAAATTATCCAAATAATTATAAAGGATTGTATACATTGGTTCAAAGTGTTAAAAAATGAAAACATTACTTGATGGGCAAAGAAATAGTAATACATAAAGATCACCATCCCCTCTAGTATCTCTAGTCACAAACCAAGCTACAACAGTCTAGGTAATTCCATTGGATGGGTTTCTTATAACAATTTCATCTTGTGACCAGGTATAAAAATGATATTCAAAATAAAGCTGATGATAAGCTTTGTAGGCCTCGTATGGTAGTTTCATCTATTCTTTTACAACATGGTTCTTTGTCTCATGATATTTATAAAGAATAATATGTTGATGATGTTGATTTTAAATATGTGCATGACAAATTGATGAGTGGTAAATAGGTATAAACATTAGACTATCGTGTGCATAATGAAATTTTGTATCATTTGGGTAAACTTTGTAATCATCAAAATGAAAGGGTGCACATGATTAGGGAAGCTCATACTTCTCTTATCTCTGGTCATTTTGAAGTTGGTAAAATGGTTGAAAATTTGAAAATGTATTTTTAATTGCCCCATATGTAGTAATACATTGCAAAATACATTAAATGGTGTTGTATTTGTACTAAAATCAAGTTTAGTAAACTCCCTTACCTATTCCTAGCTATCCTTGGGAGAATACTTATATGGAATTTGTAAGGGGATTTCGTATGTCACAAAGGAAACATGATTATTTTTATGTGGTAGTGGACAGATTTAGCAAGATGTATGTGTTGATTCCTTGCACTAAACAAATTATAGGAGAAGGAATTGCACATTTATTTTTTCAACATGTATGGGTTCATCTTGGTTTGCCAACTTCTATTATTTTAGATCAAGATTCTCTGTTCATTGGAAAATTTTGGTCAACTTTATGGGAATTAATGGACACTAAATTGAAAAAAGAACACTACATTTCATAACTACATAGTGGTGCATTTCCTTAGGGGTTATTGTAGTAAACATCCCAAGTTATGGGATGAACATTTTTGTTATATACAACATGATTATGACCATGCACTTCATTATTATAATATGAAATCTCCATTTGATGTTGGTTATGGGTAATTACCTAAATATCCACTATATGTTTGTTATGGATAGGATTCAATTATTGTTCAATATAATAATGCTATTAAATCTAAGAAGTTCATTGAAAAGATACATCTAGTACACTAGATTATCTGAGAGCAGTTGGAGAAAACTCAATAAATGTATAAAGCAAGACATGGAAAACATCATGTTGATAACCATTTTACTATAGGTTATTTGGTATGGCTTCATAATATTAAGTAAAGACTGATAGGTGAAGGTAAAAATTTGAAACTATTCTGGTATAGTCCTTTTTAGATTACAAACAAAATTCATAAAAATAATTTCTAGTTAGATTTGCCATTTTATATTCAAATTTATTCAGTTAGAAATATGGAAAATATGAAATTGTATGAGCCTCCAATGATTGTAGATCATGATGAAAGTGTATCCATTCATTCTATTGATGATTTTACTCTTCAGTATCTAACTAAGTTATAGGAAGATATAATTCCTGACAAAAAGGTTTGAACCTTGTGAAGGGGATACATTTAGTATCTTCATGTTAGTATTAAAGGGATGCACCTAAATAAGGCCAAATGAATGGAATCTAATAACATGAGGAAGAAATACCCTCACCTCACTACCAACTAAAAATCAACTTTTTGAGGTCCAAAATCTCCTAGTATGAAGGATTGATATAGTAAGATCCATGTTTATTACAAAAATGAAGTATTCAAAATCTAGTTTGATCATTGGCACTATGTAGAGCTCATTGAGATATTCTTGGTGTTATTTAAATGGGTCAATTTTGAGTCTGTATGCACAAGTTATTACACACTGAAGCTCTTAATCAATACGTAAAATATGGTGTGACAGGTTGACAAGTGGCATAATTAAAGAAAACTATGTGGACCAATAATAAAGTGACACATGGCATTTGATCTATGTAAAAAAATTAGGTTTGTTGGATTTTTCATCTTTGACAGCATGTGGAGTTGGTCGAATGGGCCCCCTTATTTGCTTGTTAGGAGCCGTCAACGATGGTCATCATACTTTTTATGAGGAGGGGTGCCTTGATGCCTTTAATCAGAAAGCTATGTGTTTTTAATTATATTTAAGTCATAATTTTCTTTTTAACCCATCAATATGGGACTAAACTTGTGCATTTTAATAATATCATAATGTCCAACTTGAGTTGAACTATCGAGATAGGTTCATAAATTTATGGTTTAAGATTTCCGACAATGCCAATCGACTCTACATTTAAATTTTGCCACAAAATCACCAAACATAATCACAATCCCAACTATCGAGTTCAACATAGACTACTCGATCTAACTCGATACTACTTAATCACATCAATTCCAACCTTACCCTATGAATAACCATGCTTGGTTATTGCCACATAGTTATAAATAATTAAAAATAATCTCATCTCCCAAATGTGGGACTAAAATGTTAAACTATTAGGATTTGATCCTTGCCCATTTGGGTAAAATGATAGAGGTTTGACTAGTAGACCCATGGTAGAAAATGCAATATAAAGCCATGATGTTGTATTTGAAGGGTGGTGATTAAAGGATTTTTAATTGAAAAATAAGAGTGTTGAGATACTTAGAGAGACTTTTTTATCTTAAGTTTATGAATTTAGCTTAAGATAATTATCTTTGATAGAGACTAGATGGTAGCAATTGTAAAGCCAATTATTTCTACAATTAATGGAACCATCCTCAATATTGAGTGGACCCATATATATAGGCCCAAAAATCTAAAATCCATTATTAAATATTAATGGGTGCTTTATATTTATGTGCCTCTGATATTTTCAGTAATTTCACTCTTTAAATTAGTCTAATTTTCATATTTTTAGTTCTTTTTAAATAATAAAAAGAGAAAGTTAGATCCTTTAAAAAATAGTGTGCTTTTTGGTTTACACCATTTGTTTAGTTTAATTTTACAAATCACCATCATCCTCCCTTAAGTGTAAAATAAGGAGTGAAAATATAGAAATCAATGTGATTAGATAGGTTTTGATAACTAGGCATGATTCGGTAACCATGTATAAATCACAGTGAAATACAAAGTGTTCTTATCGTAACCAATCATTATTATCATAATACATGGATGTCAAATCACTATAACCACCAAGTCAAATAAGAACTAATACTATGTATTGTGCTAAATCTAGTACAAAAAAAAGTGATCTTATAACACTAGGGAAAAGGAGTCATGAATGATGAAATATATGATCAAAAGGTACCCAAAATCAAGTAAAAATACCTAAATTGAAGAGAGCAAAAACACATGCAACAAGATGTCACAAGAAATCAAATGTCACAATACTCAAATATAATACTAAAAGGGTGCATTAGATGGAATGAAGGCCATAAAATTTACAAATTTAGTAATTGGATTTAAAGGTCACAAAAAAACTCAATCTACATAAGTGATCTAGTTCTACTACTCGATCATAAAAAATAATGGACACTAGAAATCAGTAGAATAGATCTTACAAAAATAGACTATTAAAGGTGTTGATAGTGAAAAAAGGTTCACTAACTAAATTTGATCTACTAGTAGAGGATGCAATACACCAAGGGTTAGCAAAGAAAATGACACCCAAAGAAATGAGATCTGTACCATATGGCCCCATACTACTGACTAAGTGGAGTGACATAAAAAAAATTGTATGGGTGGGATAAACACACTACTTGAACAATAACATGTTGAAATTATATTCACTAGGATAACTACTCTTTAGAAGGAGATCAAGCTCTACAACAAATCTAAAGGAGACTATCAACTATTGAAGAGTGTCAAAGATAAAAAAATATATATATCTCAAGAGGATGGTCTTGGTGGTGATAGGAAATTTAGGCAACTAAAATATTTAAAAGGTGCCAAGAATAGATCACACAAACACATGAAGTAATACAAGGCTAAATCATTAAACCCATCATGGCACTTTATACATCTATGTGAGTAAAAATAACCCATACACAAAAAACACTAGATGATGTAAAAAACCCATAATGCTATCAATATATATAGAAGATACCGTCATGAAAAAGAGAGTTAATCCTAAAAAAGAGAGCAATGTAAAGAAAAAGAGTTGAAAATGAATAAAAAATACTGGTAAAATCTTCACAAATAATTTTGATATCACCACAAGTGATTTAAAATCCATCCCAAAAGTGAATATAGATAGTGAAGGATGATACCTAAATGTGAGTAGGTAAAAAGTACACAATAGGAGCATGAAAAAAAGCATATGAATGTGTATCAAGGTGATCATATATGATAATTATAATCTCAGTTTGCTTAAGCTTGAGTGAAGGTGAAATAAGTAGAATAAAAATACACTCAACTATATAGGATGTTAAAGACTATCAAAAAAGAATTTGTGAGTATAGAAAATGACAGAAAAATAATACACACTCAAAATATAGGATGTCAAACTCTACCAAAAATGCATCTATTGGTGTGCAAAGTGTGATGACAAGGATGACAATATAGGAAAAAAGGTTACAAGTGAAATAAAAATGTCATCAAAAAATGAGGGTAAGGAGGAATGAAAACAAGCTTGTTTTATCTATGAGGGTGTTTGAGCTCTTGCCAAATTGGACCTCACCCTTCATCTTTGATTAATGAGACAAAAGGTAAATATACAAAAAAATACTTTTCCATTTTACAATTTTGTCCTACTTTAAAATCATCCCTCTAACAATATCCCCTACTTTAAAAAATTTGACCACTAACGATGTTTGCCAAACATTAATACAAGGGCCCCAAAAATGAAATTTTCCGCATTCCATAAATAATCCACTGAGTTATGTCCATGACCACTTAAAAAAAGTTGCCCCATTATTTATAATTGTGTGGTTCCACTTTAGAAATGGTAACAACACTATTCAAATATGTCCACCTTTAAACTACTTAGCCACTAGAAAAAATGACACCTCTACATAAATTCATGTCCCCCCTTAAATAATTTGACCACTTTTAAATTTTTTATCCCCACCCTTCATTATATTGAACTTTAAAAACTATATTTTTTTAATAAAAAATAAATCATACCAAGTACAAAAACCATGAGTTCCAACTGGTTTTGACTCAGTATAGTCAAGGTGGGTGGATAAAATGAGTGGCTTGAGGCAATGTGAATACCAAGGAAGAATTGCCTATGAGGGTTTAAAGACACCATGGAGGATTGATTGGTGGATTGAGATAATCACATTGATGACAAGAGGAAATAAAATGACAGAAAAGTGTTTTGTGAATTGATATGTTGGACAAGATCACTCCAAGATCAAGAATAATATATTTGAGGTCAGTTAGAGTTTTTACCAAACTTAATTCTCACTTTGATTTGTTATGCCAAAATAGTGCCCACTAAGTTGGGTCTGCAATGCCATTGTCAAAAGTTATTACCAGTGGTAGATGTTGATGCTAGGTTTTAATAGAAGAAAGGAAGCCAACAAAAATAGGAAGTACTAGTAAACTCATCAATATCTTCACCAAATTGAAGAGAATATGAAACATCGCTCAAAGAATCTCATAAGAGCTCACCAAATTACCTATCGAGGAGTGATAGGGATCAGACCAAGATAAGAATAGATCCATACAAATATGATTCAAGTCCTTCAATGAAATAATAATAATGAAGTGAAAATTTAAGGCCATTGAAGGTTTTAAGGATACTCCACCATGCATATAACACTCCAATCAATAATGCAAATCTCATGATGTTTGTAAAAAATCAATGTCAGATGCAAAGATAAACATAAATTGGTGATACCAAAAAATATGTATTAAATAAAACATCTCAATAGTTTCAAACAATACCAATATCATATTTATATGAAATAAACATATAAGTAAATTAACAAATAATATTGACATGATATTTTTATCAGGATTCAACTCTATAGTTTTAAAGTCAAACTCATTGACCCAAGTTTTATGGGTAATGGTTCACATGAACCCATCTCTCATGAGAATGAATGGTCCACTCATCACTCATTGCATCTAGGTGATGGTCAAATGGATGAAGGATTGGGACTTCTCAGGAGGTAACACATCCTGATGTGTAACCTCTTAGGAAGGCCAATGCTTCACCCTTGTGAGTATCACCTTGATATAATGAGTGCTGAGTGGACCATTAATTCTCATGAAAGATGGGTTCATGTAAACCACTACTCATGAAATGGGGATAAATGAGTTTGAATCAAAAAACTACACAATTGAGTCTTGATAATAATATCATAATTTGACTTGCTATGGAAAATAACTCCTACTTACCAATATTAACATGTTTATCAACATGGGTCCAAACAGTGATGGTGGTAGAGTTAAAATCTCCAACTTGGAAAACCAAAGTCACCATTCATGTGGAGTAGATGGATAGAGTCTCAATTGCATCTGAGGTAAGATAGGTTAACTATGGAAATATACAAATCTTTTAATTCTATTGATAAATAAACATCTTGCATGTGAATGCCAAATTTTTCATCAAAGGTAATTTCCATAAAATACTTAAATCAATCTCAATACCCACATCAACATGTTAAATGTCAAATCATAATGCCATTATATGACCAATGAATAGTAAGGAGACAAAGTGAGATATATAAATATGTAAAATTGATGTAAGAAAATATATTGTATTTACCTTTAAAATTTCTAAAAATGGCCTACACAAATAGAGAGATAAGTCAATGTGCAATGACTATAATAGTTTCATTGATACTATGTCAATGTTCATAATGAACTCATAACCATTAGGATCACTGATACACACCATTACCATAACATCAATAACATAGACATTATATACAAATAAAAAATATACACAAGAAATTCTCTAAAAAATATATTCATAATCTTTGTGTGGGTCTCCATAATGACAAAGTCAAAAAGTACATTGGAGTGCCTATTAAATAGGCAAGGTAGGTTGTTTTATGCAACAACATATTGTTGCATGAATAACCTATAAAATTGGAGTGTCTATTTATTATTTTGCAATCAAAAAATATGTGGACAAAATAGAATAGCATATCCACAAATAAAACAACTCCCAAAACAAGATTATATGCTTTACTCCAACATGTAGGGAATAATTAGAGTTACATGATCTGATGGTCCTAACTAAGCACAGAAATTTATATCTAAATTAATTCCTCTTTATGTCTAGTATCTAGAAACCAATGGTTTTGTAGGGTTTGCACCAAATACAACACAATATTGTGATTAAATTGTGTTGGGCTATCAAATATTTTTCTGTAATTTAATACATAACATTGAAGTGAAAAAAAATTGTGATAACATCAAAAATAGATGAATAAAATTAATTATATTCTTTTTACATAAATATGTCGAGTGAAAATAAATGCAACTTATATACATGAAATAAAACAAGCCTTGTTAGAATTGATTATGAAGTCTGCTTTTGGATTAAAGAATATGAGTTTGATGGTTTAATTAATAAAAAAATAAGTTACTATTGAAATAGTTCAATAGATTTTAGTTTGGGAAAGCACATGAGATTACTATTGGGTATAGATCTAGATCTTCAACTACTAAAAAATTATTTTTTATCTCCTATAAATCAAATATTTTGCTAATTGTCCGGTGTAAAAACCATCAACAGAGCATATAATTTCACATAAAAAATATTAATAAAATAATTATAATATGAAATAAGAAAAATTTAGTACGAAGTTAGAATCTCTAATCTTGTATTACAATAAAGGATAAACCAATACAAAAATGGTGCACATATTTTTTAACTACATGGAAGCTTCCATATAAACCACCATCTTCATGTAGATAAAATTATTCATTTAGTATCACTGTTAAAAAATAAATAGGTAATCATTTAAAATATATGAAGCATTATATGTCACTTGTAGGAAAAATGTAGTGTTAATCAATGTAGTTGCATGAGTGACATGGATGTGTTCCCACAAGATTTTCATATTTAAAATCAATATATTATGTCTCAATTTTGTGACTAAAATTTTAGTGGTAGAATGTATACATGAAAATTATTAAATTGTTTTTGGTTAGTTATGCATAGGATTTTATTTTTATTTTCTAAGTGAATTGGTCCTTATTAAAGCACAACTATGAATAAAAACTAAAGATAAGTTAGATTGAGGAAAAATATATTCCATCATTATATTCACAACATACAAAATAAATAATCCGATGGTTTTAACATATGCAATTAAAAATTTACTACAATCATTTCACATTAACTGTATTTAATATTGATTAGGATTTTTAAAATATTTTTAAATAACATTTAGAGAATACGCTAAATAAAATTTAGTTAATTAAAAAAAATTGATTAACTGAACAAAAATTAGTTAATTCAATATAGTTTCCTGTAATTCTACATTTACAAACACTATATATATATATATATATATATATAATATTATAATATATATTTATTTGAAATAACCTTACAATATATATTTTTTCAATTATGATATTTTTATTAATTAAAAAAAAAAATTATATATTGATAGATGAAATATCAAATGCATGTTATTTAATTTAATTAGATTACAATTCTTTCTATTTTCATTATGCATAATATTTAATTATTACACTCTCATATATTTTACAAAACATACGAATAATCTTTTATGTCATTAATATTCTTGACAATTGATGGTTGTTCTACGGTCTATATCCTCAAAATTTCGCATGTTTTAGTATGTGTTTTTTTTTTTTTTTTCCGTTTTAAGATATATTGTCTTTGTTTCATGTTGAGTAGCCTTGCTTCTTCATAGGTTTTGTTATTTATTTGCCCTTTGTGCAGTACTAGAAGAGATGTTCGAGTTATTTACTATTTCATTTTTACTCATTTTGTTCAAGGTTTCGAGACATTTCAAATTCTGTATTTTTTACCCTTATCAAAACAAAAAGTATAATAAAAATAAATATAATGATCATTTGAAGCGAGGTGATTACAAATTTTAAAATGGACTATAATTTATTTTATTATGAAAGGTACTAATTTCTTAGTGATCTTGCGATGCATGTGAATTTTAGTTAGTGGAGACACATTTATATTAACAAAAATTAATAATGTAATACCTATATTAAAAAACGTTAATAATATATAAACAATTTTTTGTTGTTTTGTTCGGATTACTAGATGAAATATTATGAGCATGACATTTGGTATCAGTACATGGTTTCAATATCAAAATCTTTGTGTAAATTAACATTGATGGATAATTTATCTTCCATGACGAACATAAATTATTTGTGTATGATCCTTGATTGGATGGATACAACAATGAAATACTTATCATATTGAGTGGACTATGATTTTACGTACATGAGCTTTCATTTAGACTGACTTCATTTTGACAATATTTGGGATTTACGACTTGTTTTAGATTTGATCACGTAAAGAAAACATGCATACTATATACCCAAGTTGACTTATTACATGTTATTAGTATAAATTTTAATGTTTAGTGTGATTTTTTACACACCGCGTTTCACTTATCAGTTAAACACCATTGTAGACTAGTTTTTCTCCCTGTTATTTTACGTTTTTTGAACATTTATTTCATTACAAATATATCTGTCTATGTAATACCTTGTTTCACAATTTAAATATATTTGTATTTAAATTTGTATCCTTTTAGTCCCTAAAGAAAAAATATCGTTCCCTCTTACTGTTATTAGTCATTGTATGTTCATAATGTATCTATTTAGGGTGCAAATTTTAGTTGTGTTATATCAACTACCATGTACTTATGTGATTTTAGATGTATTTCGATCTTTCTCACAAATATGACACCTTTTAGGAAAACTTTCTTAATGCTTACATTAATAGGTTATATTATGTGTGGAAAATCAATAAAATTAGTCGCATCCCATGAGTGTTTGAGATAATAATGGTTGAAATATCAACTAAGGTAGATACAATTGTGAGAGAGAATAAAAGAGAGATGTAGGGGATAAAATTAGAATTTTGTGTGATAAGAGATAAGAATTGGATCATAATTCATAGAATAAGGCATTTATATAAATAACTTTATATTTTTTAAATAAAATTATTTGAATTGTGATCAAATAAAAACTTTGTGCTATGCACATTTTTTGAGATTCACCTACTCACCATTATGAAATAATTTATATTACTAGTATCAGAGTAGCTTGCCTTAGACCTATCTAAAAGTTTATTTATTATTATTACCAAAGATTTTGAGCAAATACCACTTCCATTGGTCTCTCCATTAGATAACCCTTCAAATGTATGTATGTATGTATGTATGTATGTATACATATATATAGATAAATATGTGTACATATTTATACATACACACATACATACATACATATGTATGCATGTATGTATGTATGTATGTATGTATGTATGTATACACACACACACACACATAAAAGGGTTCACATAGAGCACTAATTCCAAGAACAATTACAGGGCAGGGCTTACACATTTCTATAACCACAATACACACACACACACACATAAAAGGGTTCACAAAGTGCACTAATTCCAAGAACAATTATAGGGTAGGGCTTACACATTTCTATTGCCACAACAACTCTTAAAACTATTGCAGTCCCTGATCAGATGAGGACATCATTGACCTGTGACTTATGACTATAGCTGTGCCTAGCTCAGTGGATTGACCTTGTGACCTCCCACTTGTATAAATAATCACCCAACCAATGAGCTAGCCCATCCGACATAAATATATATAATCTAGATGAGCTAGCTCTTTGGTTGGGTCATTGTTTCTATAAGTGGTAGGTCATGGGTTCAATCCATCGAGATGGCTACCTCTATAGTCATAAGTCATGGGTTGATGATGTCCCCATCTGATTAGGGAAAACAATAATTTTAAGAGCTATTGTGGCAATAGAAATGTGTAAGCCCTACCCTATAATTGTTCTTGGGATTAGTGCTCTATATGAACCCTTTTATATGTGTGTGTGTGTGTGTGCTCTATATGAACATATACACATACACACAAACACACACACACACACACACACACACACACACACACACACACACACACACACACACACACACACACACACACACACACACACACACACACACACACACACACAGATATGTTTGTGTGTGTGTGTGTGTGTATAGACACACACACACACATTTATAAATGTATGTATAAATTTTTATAAATAGATACATATATACACACATGTGTGTAAATTTACATCTACATATCTGCATTTGGTTGAATAAATATACCAAATGAAAAGAACTCATTTGGATTTGTATATTTATACACACATAGTTTCCTTTTTTATACGGTCTTCCTTTATTATTGATGCCTATATTTTTACTGAATATACTCAATTACATAAAATATGTTACCACATTCATAGTTAATACATAAAATAAAATTTTAAATAATCTACACACACACAAACACACACACACACACACACACACACACACACACACACACACACACACACACACACACACACACACACACACACACACACACACACACACACACACACACACACACACACACACACACAAAAAAGAATCACGTGGATGTATGCATGCATGCCTACATGGAAATACACATGTACATGCATATACACATACATCTGCACGCACACATGAATGCCCATTTACACACAAATGTGGACATGCACATACCCATGCTTATACATGTGCATACACACACACACACACACACCCACGCACATGCACACACATGCATGCACAAACACACATTAACACCTACATGTACCCACATGCACCTATAGACACACACAGGAAATTACACACATGCACCTTCATGAACCTTTACACACACACATGCACATGCACATACCCACATGTATGTATCCAAGTTCACATATGCCCATTGACATGATCACGTGCTTACAAGAGTGTGCTCACTTTAATGAATACATGCATGTACCCATCCCCCTACCTCACACACACACATGTGTGTGTACAAACATGCATACATGCACACACATGTACAAATGTAGGCATCCATGCATACAAAAATACACACCCACAACAACACACACACATATGCACACACACACGCATATACAAATACACACACATGCATACACACACATAGAAAAATACATATACATATGTACTCATATATGTACATGCGCGCAGGCACTCAAGCGTGCGCGCGCACACACACACACACACACACACATGCACATGCACATGTGCGCGCGGACACACACACACACACACACACACACACACACACACACACACACACACACACACACACACACACACACACACACACACACACACACACACACACACACACACACTCCTATACCGCCACACAAATATGCACACACAACCACACCCATCCCACTCCCCCCCCCCACACACACACACACACACCTAGTCCCCCCAAACACATGCACACATGTACCCACACCCACTCCCCCACATAGACACATGCACCTACACCCCCCCACCGCCCCCACCCCCCCCCCCCCCACCCCACCCACACACACACACACAGGACCACATGCCCACACACTTGCAAGTATGTATGCCCCAAGCCTACATACATGCACACGCACACACACAAATGTATGCATGCATGTATGTGCACACATGTAATTATAGATATGTATATCTACATTTGGTTGAATAAATCTATCCAAAAAAATAATTCATTATGATTTGTATATTTATACATAAATAGTCTCCTCATCTATATGGTGTTCCCATATTAATGAAGCCAATGTTTTTTTCACATATACTCAGTTATATAAAATTTTCTAATGCATCCATAGTTATAGATATGATATAAGTGTGTGCATGCATGTGCATGTGCACGCGTGCGCACGCACACACACACACACACACACACACACACACACACACACACACACACACACACACACACACACACACACACACACACACACACACACACACACACACACACACACACACACACACACACACACGTATATATACCTTTGGTTGAGTCTATTTACAACCCAAAATTAACTCATTGAAAGTTATATATTTATACATACAAAGTATCATATTTTATATGATATTTCCATATTTTTTATGCATGGATTTTTTTTATATATAATCAATTACATCACATTTTACACAATATCCATAGTTAATAGACATAATATAAATTTAAATATTACATGTTATTCAACTTACATAATTTTTGATTGATATAGTTATCTCATTATATTATTTTTAAAATACATACCACTCATATATATTATTACAATGATTTAATATTTTTACATGTATATAAATCATTTAATATTTATCTAACTCACACTCTTTATTTCAATTCCTATCTTTAATTGTTAGATATGTTTTTGTAGCATGAGAAAAAAGAACCAAAATAGATCAAGTGTACATAAAGATATACCCACATGGTATTTAAGTATCAAACATAATCAATATAGATACAAATTTAAGAGAATGAATTTTTTAATTGATATAGTGCACCATAGAATAATGTATCTTCCTATCCTAGATATGAATCAAAATGTAATGGAATATTTTTCATTGGTAAACCCACTTGCTTTTTTAATAACATGCATTCATATCAAAGAGACATTCACAAGGGTTCAACCTTACTTATGACATAGTTGAGGATGCTATGAATTACATGAATGGTTAAATTTGAATACAAAATGGGATTGATGTTCCCAATCTGAAATCAAAAACATAGTGCCCAAATTAAGTAAAGAAAATTTGCAATGTTAAAGATTTTGTATATAAATAATTTATACTATTATATATTACTTGACTTATGATACATAAATATTAGTTCTTATTTTTATTTCACACATGCTTCTTACTTCACTTACTTCAAATATAATGACATTGTACACATAAATTAAAATTTCACACCTAATATAGAATTGTATACAACATTACGTATTTCACACTTATATAACAAACTAAAGTAATTTTCTTTTCCCTTACATTGACAAAATGTTCACACACAATCTATAGTATATTCTTATTAAAAAAAATCTTAAATCATTCATTTACTATAGTACGTATTTAAGAATTCAAACAAACACATATGCCTCAATGCAAGTACATTTTTGCATTCACTCATAATTTACTTGTTATATTAGTTACTTCTATTCCCTAGATAAGAGGAAAATATTTAAAATTCTTATTTTGATTTTGACATAGGGATCTCCCTAAACTAAATATATACACACACCCAAAATGTCCATGTACCTAGAAACAAATTGATTCAATAATGGAGAACCATGTAAAAAGAATTGACATTACTAGAATGCCAACATCAACATCAAAAGGAGAAAGCTTAGGCATAGTGCCACACATTTAAATTATATACTTACATCCTTAAAAAATTAATTGGATTATATATAAGAGGATCCTTAAAATGGGTATTCTTCATAGTTACTCAAATTCAAATGGTCTAGGATAGATATTTAGATTCAACATTGTTGATAATGAGGGTGATAACATAACTATTATTTCCTTTGGTTAGGCTCCATGACATTACTCCAACCAAGTTCATAATGAACCCAAAAACTATCAAGAACAAGAAAATTACCAATAGGGCAAGTTCTTGAAAAAATACTTAGAATTTATTCATATTTATTTATTGAAATAATTATAAACCCAAAACATGCTTAAATAAATCTCAACTCATAATTTAGAGTTTACATGCAAAATTTGGAAGAAAACTAAAATCTAAAAAAAGCCTATTTTAAAAAACTCCCAAAATATCCAAAAAATCTCTCAAAATATTCTAAGGAATATAATTTGACTGTGGGATGAAATTCAACTAAATTTTATATCTAGTTCTAAAACCATACAATTTCTAAAAATAGAAAAACCCAAAAAATCATTAAATTATAATTTTAGACCCTGAAATAGTCACATATGGCCTATGAAAATTATCAAAAACATTTATAGGTAGGTATAACTCCTAGAAATAGTAATGTACTTTTTGATATGATCATTTTGGCATGTGGAAGAGTTCAAATAGTGCTATGGGCCAAACGTTATGGCCTCCAAAAGGTTGCCTTATTTTTTTTGCATCTTTCTCCTCTGGTTGAAAATAACTCAAATCCTATGAGTTGCCTTGATTACACTGCTCCCACTTTTCCTTATCGGTAATCTTCATATCTCATTATATAATCCAAGTGTTATATTCTTGTTACAATCCTTCCCACTACACTAAATACCTGTTATATTTCCCTTGCCTTGTGCTTATTCTCTTCATATCCAAAACCTACATTATTTTTTCGTTCTTCTTCTTTGAAGCCTACTACTCCCAGTTTAATTCTTCATCTTCATCATATTTACCATCTTCTCAATGGAATTATTATAAATATGAAATATTAAATACTAGAGATATATTAATTTTTCTTGGTAGACTTACCTCATAGGCATTATCACTGATCTTGTTCATAATTCTACATGGTTCAATTTTATTATACTTCAAATTATTATATGTATCTTTTGGAAATATTTCTTTCTTCAAGTAAACTATTACCAACTCTTCTACAAATACCTTGGATCTTCTTCTGACATCTACTACTACTTTATATTTCTTATTAATTTTCTAAAACTTTCTTTTTACTCTTTGTAATTACTACATATGCTCTAAAAACACTTTTGTATCATCACTAATTCGATCTGTAATTGGAAATTGTACCAAATCTAAACTACCTATACAATTTATCCCATAAACAATTTGAAAAGGTGACTTTCTTATTAATCTATTTATTGAACAGTTATATACAAACTCAACTTATAGTAAAACCAAGTCCCATTACTTTAACTTCTCTCCCACTATGAATCTCAATAAATTTCCCAAGCTCCTATTCACAACTTTTGTCTATCCATCTATTTGTGGGTGATATTTACTACTGAATTGTCACTTAGTACCCATCTTCTTCCACAAAGATCTCCAAAAATGACCTCAAAATTTTGTGTCCCTATATGAAGTAATATTTTTTGGAACACCATGGAATCTCACAATATCCATAAAAAAAAATTCTGCATCCCTAGTGGCATAATTGGTTTTCTTACATGCAATGAAATGAAACATGTTAGAAAATTTGTCTAAAAAAACAAAAATTAAATCCTTACCTCTCTATGTGTTTGGTAATCCCAATACAAATTTCATACTCAAATCTATCCATGGTCCTCTTTTAACCATTAATGGCATGTATAGTCTAGTATTTTGTGCATGTCTTTTAGCCACCTGACATATTCTACATTTTGAAACATATCTTATCACATATATTTTCATCTTTGGCTAAAAATACTTTTCCTCCACCAAATATATTTTATTCATCTTACCAAAAAACCTAGCCAAACCACCACCATGTAATTCTTTTATTATATTATCTTGTACAGACCCAATTGGAATGCATAATTGTTTCCCTTTGAAGATATAACCTTCTCATATAAGATAATCATCATGAATAACATTTGTCCCACATATTAATGGATTCTTGCACTACTCAACTACCTTACTAAAATATGACTTAGTATCATATAAATCTTTAATTGCTTGAAATCGACTTACTTCACTCACCATAGTAGTTAATAATGCTACCCTCATGCTTAATGTATCAGGTACATGATTTTATTTTTTTGATTTATGATATAGTAAAAAAGTATACCCCTACAAGAAAGAAAGCCACTTTATATGCCTACTATTCAACTTCTTTTGTGTATTCACATACTTCAAAGCTTCATGATCTTTAAATAGTATAAACTCCTTAGGTACTAGATAATGCCTCCTATAACTAATATAGTACAATTGCAAAAAGTTCAACATCATTAGTAGCATACATTGTTCTTACCTCGTTGAATTTTTCATTGAAATATGATATTGGCTTTCCTTATTGACTCATCATATTACCAATTCACACAAATAATCCATCAAAATCAACCTCAAACACTTTGTTAAAATCAGGTAATGCTAAAATTGGTATTTCTACAATCTTCTTCTTCAAAATTTCAAAAAAAATTATGGCTTCTCTAGTCCATGCATATTCCTTCACTCTCATGAAATCTCTTCTTACTGCCACAATGCTACTAAATTTTTTTAAAAGCTTTCTGTAAAAAAATTCTAAACCATGGAAACTTCTTACCTTTGTAATGCTTTTTAGAATAGGCCGCTCAAAAATTGCCTTTATATTTTCTTCATCCATTTTCACACCATCTAATAAAACTAAAAATCTTAAAAATGATAAACTATTCTACATAGACCTGCACTTTTTCAAGTTTTCATACAAATTCTCCTTTTTTAACAAATTCATTACCATTTTCAAATGTTATAAGTGTTCTTATTTAGTCTTACTAAATATAAAAATATCATCTAAATAAACAACCAAAAACTTACCAATATATTCTTGTAGCACTATATTCATCACCCTCATAAATGTGCAAGGTGTATTAGATAATCTAAATGACATCACCATCCACTCATATAAGCCATCCATAGTCTTGAATGTAGTTTTTCACTCATCTCCTTCATGAATTTCAATTTGATAATAACCACTTCTTAGATAAATCTTGGTAAAATACTTTTCTACTACAAGCATATCCATCATATCATCTAAAGAAGGTATAGGAAACCCATATGATATTGTAATTTTATTAATTACTCTACTATCTACACACATTCTCCATCCTCCATCTTTATTTGGAGTTATCAATGATTGTGTTGCATATGGACTTATACTCTCCCTTATCACTTTCTTCCTTAATAATTTAGTAACCTATTTATTTAATTCTACATGTTCTATTTGACTCATTCTATAAGATTCTTGATTGGGTAGAGTTGATCTTGGAATCAAGTCAATGTGATGTTGAATGTCTCTCTTCAATGATAGACTATCTGGTAACTCATTAGGTATAACATTTGCATATTATTTTGACACCTTTGTTGCTTCTATTGGCATTGGAACCATTTATGATTCTTCATTTTTTATTACTGGTGTATAATAGCAACCTGCTACCTTTATATCTTGGATAAATTATCTAGTACAGAACATCGTCTCTATCTTCTCTTCCCCTTTACGAGGTAAAAAGACCATCATAAAATACTTTCCTATCAAATTTCCATGGTCTACCCAATAACACATGACATTCATCCATCAGAATAACATCACACCATATTTCATCATTATAAGTTTTTCTTATAGAAAACATGATTAAATACCTTTTATCTATTGAAACCTCATTCCCTTTCTTAAAAAATGAAATAAGATAAGGTTTAGGATGCTTTTCACATTATAGATTTACTTTCTTAATCATTTCTTTAAAATCTATATTTTCACAACTACCACCATCTATAATTACTTTGCATACTTTTCCACCCAAAGTACATCTTATTTGAAAAAAAATTGATCATAGTCATTCATCACCACCTTCTTTATTCTACACTTGATCATTCCTTGGAGCAGCCATGGTTCTTCTCATCATGATATTCTCTTCAACATCAGCTGGTGTAACTTTAGTATTCTACTCTTCTATTTCATCCTCAATTATATTTATTCTTGGGTGATCTTCTTGCCTCCTTTTTTTGATCTTGATAATGTAGAGACTCAAATTATATATGCCCCTTTTATCCACATCTATAATATTCATAAGATCTACATTGATTTGGAAAGCATCCTCTATCATCACCATAACCTCATCCTCTCTGAAATCATCTTCCTCTTTGTTGGTATTGAAACCCTTCCCTATTTACAACTTGATTTTCTACACCACATGATGATTCAACTTTATTGGAATTAAATCCACCTTTAGTGGTATTAAACCATGTCTTCCCTTTAATATAAGGGATATGCCTTTTTTTAGACAAATATATATCTTCTAAAATTCTATCTATTTTGTTTTTATTCTACCCTCAAAGCTAATCGATAAGCTCCCTCTATGGTAAGTATTCTATGCATGATTAATACATCTTGAATATTAAATTTTAAACCATTTACATACCTTGAAACCATCTTATATTCTATTTCATCATGCTTCACTTATATGGAAAGGTTATAAAATTCATCTGTATACACTTGTATATTGTGATTTTTTTCCTCAAATTCTATAATCTTTTATATAGGGTTTGTACATAATCCATAGAAAGAAATTTCCCCACCATCTTCTTCTCTATATTTTTCCATGGAATAACCTTCTCTTTACCTTTTCTATGTCTCTCTTTCTATAGGTGATCCTACCAAACCATTGCATAACCTTTCAAGTTCATGCATGCAAACATTATCTTCTTGTCTTCTCTCATTGTATTCCACTCAAAGAACTTCTCTATGTTATTCATCCAATCTATCACCTCCTCTAGTTTTAAACTACCTCTATAATATGTAACATCAACCTTGATTCCTTTTAAATCTTGAACCATCCTCTCATCAATCGATGGTGGCTGCTCTTTCTATTCTTCTTGTTGCTAAACTTCTTCATCATGATTTGTGTCTTCCTCATCACCACCCTATCTTCTCTATTGATTGGTAATAACCTTTGTTAATTGTTAAACTTAACTTTGTAAATCTTGTATAATCCAATTTATCTACACAACACCTCTTTATCCTCTCACCATTTTTTACTCCTCCAAGATTTAAACTTTCTATGTAACCAGTTAATGAACCAAAAAACTATCAAGAACAAGAAAATTACCAGTAGGCTAAAATATTGAAACAATTTTAAGAATTGATTCATATTGATTTATTGAAATATTACAAATCCACACCATGATTAAATAAGCCTCATCTCAAAATTTAGAGTTTACATGAAAAATTCAAAAAAAAAAAAAAAAAAATCTAAATAAATAGCCTATTTTTAAAAACACTTAAAATATTCCAAAAATCTCTTGAAATATCCTAAACACTATACTTAGACTATGTGATGAAATTCAACTGAAGTTGATGTCCATTTCTAAAAATATACAATTTCTAAAAATAGAAAAAGCTTAAAAAATCATTAAATCATAATTTTATACGATTAGATGATCACGTAAGGCCCCTAAAAAATATCAAAAACATTCTTAAGGAGGTAGAAAACCTAGAAACAACATTTTATTTTTGATATGACCATTTTGGTGCATGGAAGAGATCAAACAGAGCTATGGATCAATAGTTATGGCCTCTGGAAGGTTGCCTTATTTTTTTGCATCAATTCAAGATGGAAATATATACTATATTTCTAAAACAAATTTGAAATACATACATAAAGAATACAACTATACTAAAACTCCATGGGAGGTCCTAATTACTATGGAATTAAATGTCAAACATTCTTTGAAGGAAGACCCCACTATTAAATTATTTAGATTTAATTTTAAAGAAATAATATAAATATAAGATGTAATTAGAAACATGAAGATTGATACCATGCATATTATTAATTTTGTTACCACCACTTCCAATTTCATGAAAACTAATATGACTTCAAGTATGAGAAATAATTTGTTTCTAAAATACCACTTTGATTGTTATATTAATGTATCCCTATGGGGTTGTGTCTATGATGAATAGGGCAAGCTTCTGGTAGAAATGTGTTCTCAACAAAATAGTCTCCTTCAACTCTTTCAATAAAAAACGT
>JARHVA010010422.1:17500-20000 GCA_037957365.1 Torreya grandis | reverse complement strand
TCATGATAAACTAATGTTTTGTTTGTATATTAAATTATTAAAATTTGTCTATATGCAAACAGGATGTCAAACAAGGTAAATAAATATAATGTAAATAAATATAATGATCATGTGAAACAAGGTGAATACAAACTAAAATGGACTCTAGTTTTTTAATTGTGAAAAGTATTAATTTCGTAGCGTTTTATCATTACGTGTGAGTTTTAATTAGTGGACACATGTTTCTATCTGCAAAATTCGAGAGTGTAATATTTGTTTTTAAAAAACATTAAAAATATTAAAATTTTGTTGTTTTATTGTTTGGATTAGTATATGAAATAGTATGAGAATATGACATTTGGTCTCAGTTCCTGGTTTCAATATCAAAAGCTTTGTGTAAATTAACATTGATGGCTCATTTATCTTCCATAACAAACTTAAGTTATCTGTGTATGATCGTTGATTAGATGGGTACAACCATGAAATGTTTATCATCATATTGAGTACACTATGATATTATACACAAGAGCCTTCATTTAGACCTCGATTTTGACATCAGTTGGGATTTATGTGTTATTTTGGATTAGATTACACAGAGAACACATGCATAATATATACCCAAGTTGACATAGTATACATGTATATGAAATCCCTTGTTTTACACCTTAAATATAGTTGTATCCTTTTGGACCATCAGGAAAAAATCCCGTTCCCTCTTACTACTATAACTCGCATGTTCGTAATGTATTTGTTTCGAGTGCAAATTTCAGTTGTGTTATATAAACTAACATGTACTTCTGTGATTTTAGATGTATTTTTTATGTGCGCTACCAATATAATATATGTTAGGAATAATTTTTAGTGCTTACATTATTAAATTATATTAATACTTGAATAATAAATAAATTGAGTTGCATTTCATGAGTGTTTGAAAGAACAATGGCTGAAAAATGAATTAAGTTAGATATAATTGTGAGATAGAATAAAGGAAAGATTTAAGTGATAGAATGAGTGTTTTGTGGAATAAGAAATAAGAATTAACTCAAAATTTATAAGATCAAACATTTGTATAAATAACTTTCAATATTTAAATTAAAATTAAATAAATTGTAATAAGAACAAAAACAGAAACCTTGTGTTGTGCAAATAATTTCTATTGATAGTATGAGAGCAAGTTCGCTTAAACTTCTCTGCAGTTTCACGTCTTATTTTTACTACGAGCTTTGGAGTGAATACCACGTCCATTGCTCTTTCCATTTAATGGCCCTTCAATCCTTTTGTCATGGTTTTGTAGTATAGACCATTGTATATATATAGTTGCAGTTGTAAAGAATCTGGCCTTACTATTTGTTTGGTGATTGTTGTTTGCGCAGTTTTTATTGGCGGGCCATACCACTCGCTGTCCTTGTTTTAAAGGGTTTTTGAATCCGTTATATTGTATTCCACATTGGAGTCTTCTACAACGATCTATCCACTGCATTGTGTTGAACTGTATTTGCATCCAGGATAAGAATCAGCTTTCCATTCGCTATTTTTTTGATCGGGCTTCCGTGGTATCCAACTCGAGCTCCACGTAGAACTCTCCCGCTCAGACCTACAATCCTTCTCAACATATTGAATGAGAGCAAGGTCTCTAGGGTTCTGGCATGGTCCTTGAAATTTAAAGTGGAGATCTGTATTCCTTAATCATTCACTGCCTGTTTTAATAGAAACCGCCAAATTCTGATTCTATACATGGTAAGATGCCTCTCATTCTTTACTGCGAATTCCCTTGCCACATTGGATCTTTGTCCTTGTGAGTTCCATTGCAATATCGAACGACACAGCTCCCGTCTACGCTCCCAATTCAGATCAGCTTGCATTGACCAATGCCACATTTTCTCCAGCCTTGATTGAAACGTTCTCTACAATGGCACATTTTCTCCAAACGCGCGTGCAATGAGATCAATGCCACTTTACTTTATCTCCACCGAACATATCTTCATTGAGAGTCTTTGGTTTTCATTGTTATTTCGTTATAGTTTTAGGTTTAATGTTTGAAAACTCTTTAATTTGCATTTTAGGTTTTATGTTTAATTTTTTTTGGATTCAACCCATGGTTTTGTCTTATTTCCTGGTTTTTTTTTGCTTTATTAAAAAATGGTAAATTAGGTTATCATTTTATTAGGTTATAAATTTTCGTTAAAATTGTAAATTGAGTTTTATTTTATTGTTTTGTATGAAGTTTAATTTTTAGTATTGTTATTGTATGTATGTATGTATGTATGTATGTATGTATGTATGTATGTATGTATGTATGTATGTATGTATGTATGTATGTATGCATGCATGCATGCAACTTATTTAAATTATATATATATATATATATATATATATATATATATATATATATATATATATATATTTAATTTTGTGATGAGTTTGAATGTGAGTCATTATACAACATTTATATTTTTATTATGTTATTTAAATATTAAATGTTTAAAATATAAAATTACTTATTTTTTTAAATATTTGTTGT
>JARHVA010010422.1:0-12500 GCA_037957365.1 Torreya grandis | reverse complement strand
ATTCAAGATTTAATTAATGTGTGTTGAAGATAGATTTATATATTTTACTTATTTTAATGACCATAGTTCATAATGGTTTCATATCATATAAAGTAAATACATCCTACTTATAAAAAATCCAAAAATCAAAGCCCTCCAAATCCAGAAATCAAAGCCCCCAAAATTTATAAAAACAATGTTTGTGATTATAAATCTTACCTTTTTCATAGATTGGATTCCTCGTTAATTAAATACATCTCACTTCTGAAAACTCTGGAAATCAAAGCCTTCCAACTTTATCAAATATCATCTTTGTGGGCCTCTACCATAGAACGAATTCCATTTCTTACTCTACATAGGAACTATAATACTTATATTTTATTTAGGACTTCCATTTTGTATAGTTAGGAACTCGAGTTAGATGTTTTGGTGCATAAAAACAGGCTGTAATCTATAGTTTCTGATAAAAAGATGTATAATAGTAAATTTTATACCCCTTTTAATAATCATTCATTGGGATTTTTCTAAGATTATGACTCAATTTTCATTAGTCTTAGAAAGTTAAATAATTTGTTAAAAATTAATTATTCTCCTTGAACATAACTTATCTCAATGAGACATGGAATTTCAAGTTTGAGAACATGCTCATTTTTTTTTTTTTTTAATATCTTATCTTACATGTTCTACCATTATGCGAAAGAATCAAACACTAGAAGATTTAAAATCCAATGTTATCTTCTTGACATTTGAAAACCTATTTTTGACATGTCCTAATGTTTAAGAACCTTGGTTCTAAATTGATGTACATTTTATTTCAGTGTTTGAAACAGGATCCCATCAACTGGAGTTTACATAATCTAATCAAATGAAAATAGAATTTCGTTGATTTTATAAATATCTAGTATCTCCTAAAATAGTGGGAGATCACACAATTTAAAATGAGCATTGTTGCACTAGATTTGTCAATTCAAGGGTCTAATCGTCTAACAACTAGATGACAATGATGCCATTTGTCCTATCCTCCTCCTTACTGACTGAGGGGAGAAGGGAGAGGGAGAAGGGTGGAATATGGGAGAGGGGAAATGATGGAAGGGTTTTGAAAAAAATTATCATGCAAAAATACCTCTATTAGGACATCTTTCTAGTCTTTTTAATTGTAGGGTGGTGATCAAATAAAAGTTATGATGCCTTTATCACTTGGGAGATAAATTATAGTAGATATGGATCCTTCAAAAAGTGCTTTAAATGGGTGCATTTCTTTAGATCTTCAATTTGGGGAGCCTTATTCATGTGTTGTTCAACCTCCAAATAATGACATGACACCATTTAGATGGCTCTTGATTGTTGGTGAGATTTACGTTAAACAATAGTCAGAAAGGGATGATAGATGGAAAGAAAAATGTTTTTTTTTTTTTAAAAAAAAGGTTGTCCTCAATGATTTATGGTAATGAAACCATTTACAACATTCTTTCAACTATGTTCTATATAAATTTCATGGTTTAATTGCAATAACTCTGAACAACATACAGTATTGATACCGGAACGCTACATTTTTTTGTTGTGTTTACACATTTTAATAGATTTTCAAATTTTACATTTAAAAAAGGAAATATTTAGTTTTCAGTTAAACTTAATATAATTTGATAACTCGAATATGAATTTAAAAGGTGTGTTTTATACATTATGTTTCAAAAAAAAAAGAGATTATAAGCATAAAATAAGGGCCATTGACTTGTCTTGGCATAGGAAAGGCAAATTAACCAAAAGCATTAAACTTATCAGAGCTCCTTTTGGCGGCTTGTGTATGATGATACGCCAAGTAGAAGATCAGAAACTTAATGAGAATCTAATTCACCTCCACGCACTCCAAACTGAGTTGCAATTCTGAAATATTGTTGCTACACAGCTGAAAGCAATCCAGACGTGCCAAAAAAACGGCCAAAGGCGTTATATCTGTCCGAAAGCAGCAAATCAGAACACCCTTACTAAAGTCGGTATAAAATAAAATACACTCAAAACAAGGCGCCTTCCAAACAGCTAACGCAGTCACAGATTAGCTAGTACGCCGTCAAACAACCGCTGAGAATGTTACAACAATTCTTATGTAATATGCCTCCCACGCATCAATCAAGGAATAATACAACCAATGCGGGTCAGACTCGGAGAGAATTTCAGGCAAAACACCTCACGAAACTCCTTCCAATCAGTTACGTAGCAGTTTTGAGCAGAAGAAAACTGTCAAATCGCACTGACAAGTTAAGAAAACAGAGAATAAATGACCAGAAAAATCATTAACTGCTGAAGCAACTATTAATACCAACTACATAGTTAGTTGTTCATTTCATATTTTAAGGTGACTTTTGCCATTTTTATCACACAAAAAAACGAAAAAGCTAGCGTACCGATCTGACAAATATTAATAATTAGTATTTGTGACAAGCATTTCCACTATCACTGCTAAGACTTTAAGTGAATGTGGAGTGACGAAAGAAAATCCTCTATAAAATTCATCTCAAATCAAAACCAACAACTCAATTGCGAATAGGAAATATGACAAATTGTAAGGCGGTGCTGATTCTAACGATGATGATAATTTTTAGTTTTTTAATCATTTTCGTTATATATTACTGTCTCTTCTTTATTTTACATGTAGATGGAAGAAAAAGTTGATCAGAATAATAATGAAATACTATAAATGATTGTGGAAACGAATTAGTTACTGGGTTTATTAAACTTTTACTTATTCTTGATAATGATTACCTTAAAGTTAAATCATGTCAAACTACTTTTTAAAGCATTCAAATATCAGTAAATAAAGGTTATTTATTTATTTTTTAGTTTTATGTTATATCTATTACATTACCTCAAATTAAATCATGACAAACTATTACAATTTATTAAAAAATTATATTTATACAATTTTCCATTTTATATCGTATGTATCACATGATATTGTTCAAAAATTGATTCTAAGCTTTAAAAGAGATTGAATTCACTTAAAAATAAAATTTATTAGAATTGTTCAATATATCATCTCTATCATATTTGTTTAATATAATATTTTAATGTTATAAAATTATACTTATTCATATCTTGTTAGAAAAATTATGGAGTATTTGGATATTTTATTCTTTCATTTGGTTAATAATATTTATCCTTCTATCACTAAAATAATAAGAACTGTATAGCAATTTCTTCTTGTCTTTTTATTAACAAATATTTGTGCTTAAGTTATAATAATTATTTTTAAATCATGAGTATATAAAAAGTTTAAGATTTTGTAAATGTTATCATATCTTCACATTGAAAAATATAGTGTCTAGCTAAATCATTCTCAATATTAATGTAATGCATTTGTATTCTTTGTTCATTTTATTCTTAGTGAAAGGGCATAATTACATATTTATAATACATTAATAATATAGTTGAAGTGTTGAAATTCATAATGAACTCATAACCAATGGGATCACACCTTCACACCATTACTACAACACCAATAACATAAACATTATACATAAAAAGAAAATATGCATAATAAAATCTCTGAAAAATATATTCACAATCTTTGGGTGGGTCTGTGAAATGATGGAGTCAAAAAGTACATGTGAGTGCCTATTAAATAGGCAAGGTAGGTTGGATCATGCAATAAAAAGTTGTTGCATAAATAACCTTTAAATTAAGAATGCCTATTTATTATTTTCCACTCAATAAATACATTTACAAAATAGAATAACATCTCCAACAATAAAACAACTTCCAAAACAAGATTATATGCTTTAATCCAACACCCTCCATTAAGCATAGAATAGGGAGTGAAAAAAGATAAAGCAGAGAGACTAAATGGGTCGTGGGAACTAGGCCTAATTCGGTATCCATGTAAAAATCATAGCTAAATACAAAGTGTCCCTATGACAACCAATCCATCTTACCACAATATATGGATGTCAAGTCACTATAACTGCCATGTCAAATAAGAATTGCTACTCTATATAAGGTCAACTCTATAAAAAAATTATTGATCTCAAAATAATGTGTAAAAAGAGTCACCAAGGATGAAATGTATGACTTCAAGTTACCCAAAATCTAGTTACAATAGCTAAATTCAAGAGATTAAAGACACATGATGCAAGGTGTCCAATGAAAGCAAATGGCTCGATACTCAAACATAATGTTGAATAGGTGAAGTAGATGGAATGAAGGCCATAAAATAGAAACACAATCGGTGGACTCAAAGGTCATAAAATAACTCAATCTACATGAATGGTCTAGTTCCACTACTCGATAAAAAAACACAAGTTCTCACATTGGAATTCACTAGAATAACACTTAAGAAAAGAGACTATCAAAGGAGTCAATAGTGAAAAAAGTTTCACTAACTAAATTTGATCTACCACCAGATGATGCAATACACCAGGATTGGAAAGGAACATGATAATTGATGAACTGAGATCTACACCATATGTTCTAATATTGTTGACTAAGTGAAGTGAGGCAAACATATTTGTAGGAGAGGGATAAATCAACTACTCAAATGCTAACGTGTTGACATTGTATTCATTAAAATAGCTACTCTATAGAAATAGATAAATATCCACAATAAATCAAAAGGAAACTATCAACTACAAAAAAAATGTGTCAAAGATACAAAATAAATATCTCTCAAGAAGATAGCCTTGATGGTGATAAAAAAAAGTCAAGTAACTAAAAGAGTTAATAGGTATTTAGAATAGAACATACAAATACATAAAGGGAGACAAGTATAAATCAACAAACCCCTCATGCCACTTTACAACTTATTATAAATATAAAATATCCTTTACATGAAAAACATCAGATGATGTAAGAAACCTAGAATACTGTCAATATGTAGAAGACACCATCATGAACAAGAGAGTTGCTCCTCAAAACAAAGACAAGAATGTGGACAAAAGGCTAAATAATGAATGAACCGTACTATAAAAATCCTCAAAAAAAATGTTTATGTCACCACAAGAGATCTAAAATCTATCCCATAAATAAATATGGATGGAGAAGGATGATGTCTGCATGTGATTAGATGCAAAGCATACAATAGGAGCATGCCAAAAATCATGTGAATGTGTGTCAGGGTGATCATGCTTGAAAATTATAAACTTAGTTTTCTCAAGAAAGACTAAAGCTGAAATAATTAGAACAAAAATTCACTCAAGAATATAGGACATTAGGGTTTTCTAAAAAATCGTTTATGAGTGCAGAAAATGTCACAAAAAAGCAATACACACTCAAAAAATAAGATGTTTTACGCTACTAAAAATGCATCTATTGTTGTGTAAAGTGTGATGACAAGGACACTAATGTGAAATAATTTAAAATCACAATAAGAATTACCTCCAAAATGGAATGTAAGGATGAATGAAAACAATCCTTTTTAATTTATGAGGGGGTTTGACCTATTGCGAGACTGGACTTCACCCTTCATCTTCGACTACTAAGATAGAAGGTAAATATACCGGAAAAAAAAATACTTTTACCATTTAATAATTTTTTCCATCTTAAAAATTTTATCCCACTTTAAAATAACCTCTCTAATATTATCCTCTACATTAATAAATTTGACCACTAATGATGTCTGCCAAATTTTAATATAGGGCCCGCATAAATAAATAATTCCCCATTCCATAAAGAATCCACGAAGTGATGTCCACCACCATTTTATATAAGGTTCATGATTATTTATAAATTTATTAGTCCACTTTATAAATAGTAACACTAATATTCAAATATGTCCCCATATAAAATACTTCACCACTAGACAAAATGGCCCCTTCACTTAAATACATCTCTCCCCTTAAATAATCAGGCCACTTTTATTTTTGAAAACCAAGTATGAAAACCATGAGATCCAAGTGGTTTTGACTTGGTATATTATACGTGGGAAGATATAATCAATGTCTTAAGGCAATGTGAATGGTAAGGCAAAATTATTTTTAAGATTTTGGATACATCATGGATGATTGATTGGTGGATGGAGGGAATCACATTGCCAATAAAAGGACACAAAATTATAGAAATTAGGATTGTACATTGACATGTTGGACTTGATCATTCCTAGCTTATGAGTCAAATATTTGAGGTGATTTAGAGATTCTACCAGACTTAATGCTTACTTTGATCTGTTATGCAAAAATAGTTCTCATCAAGTTAGCTCTTGAACCCCATTCTCAAACATTATTTCAAGAGGAAGATTTCAATGATAGTTTCCAAAAAAATGGAAGCCAATAGAGATAGGGATCAATAGTAAACTAACCAATATCTTTACTATATTTATGATAATATGAAATATCTCTTAGAGAAGGTGACAGAAGCTCACCAAGTTACCTATCGAGGAGTGACAAGGCTCTAGCCAAGATAAGAGGAGATACAAACAAATATATTTCAAATCCTTCAATACAAAAATAAAAATAAAGAGAAATATCAAATCTATTGAAGGATTTTAATGATACTCCACCGTGGATATAGTTCTCCAATCAGTAATGTGAATGTCATAATCTTTACAAAAGATTAATGTGAGATGCAAAGATAAACATTAATTGGGGATGCCAAAAGGATGTATTATATAAAATAGCTCAACACTTTCAAATAATGCCAATATTAGATCTATATTAATTGAGTACATACTCAAATTAAAATACAATATTAACATGTTTATTGGCATGAGTGTAAATGATGATGGTGGTAGAGTAATAATCTCCAACCTGGCAAACCAAACTCACCAGTCATGTGGAGTAGATGGTTAGAGTCTTGGTTCCATCCATGGCAAGACAAGTGGGATAAACAAATATTCAGAGACTTTCAATTCCATTGAAAAATAAACATTTTGCATGTGAATGCCAAATTTTTTCATCAAAGGTACATTTCATAAAATAATGAGATCTATCTCAATAACGACATCGACATTCTAAATGTAAAATCATATTGTCATTTTATATCCAAAAAATAGTAAAGAGATTGATCTAGGTATAGAAATATGTCAGGTCAATGCAACCAAATAGACTATATTGACCTTAAAAATTACTTAAAAATGGCATGCACAAAAAGATAGATAAGTCATTGAGCAATGAATACAAGAGTTACTCTGATAATATGTTAATTGTCATAATGAACTCATAACCAGTAGGATCACTCTTTCACACTATTACCACAACACCAATAACACAAACATTATATACAAAGATCAAGTATGTATAATAAAGTCTCTAAAAATACATCCTCAATCTCCATGTGGGTTTCCATACTGACCAAGTCAAAAATTGTATGGGAGTTCCTATTAAATAGGTAAGGTAGGTTATTTCATGTAACAAAATATTGTTTCATGAATAACTTATAAAATAGGAGTGTCTATTTTTTATTGTGCACTTAAGAAATATATGTACACAATAGAATATCATCTCCAATAATAAAAATAATTATAAAACAAGCTTATACGCTTTACTCGAACATATAGGGCATCATTAAAAATACATAAGTTGATGGTCCCAATGAAGTATGTCACTTGATATCTAATTTAATTCCTATTTAAGTTAGGTATCTATCAACTAATGTTTTTATAGGGTTTGTGTCAAATACAACACAATCATGAGATTCAACTATGTTGGGATATCAAATATGATGCTTCAATTTAATAAATAACACTGAAGTGAAAAAAATTATGATAACATGTAAAATATATGAATAAAATGAATTATATTCCTATTACATAAATATTTTGAGTGAAAATAGATGCAACTTGTATAAAAGAAATAAAACAATCCTTGTATAATTTATTATGTAGCACTATTTTGGAATAAATAATATTAGTTTGATGGTTTAATTAATAAAAAATATGGTACTATTGAAAATTTTCAACAAGTTTTAGATGGGGCAAGCACAGGGGATTAGTACTTTGTACACATATAGAACTTTACCTACTCAAAGCTTATCTTTTGTCGCATAGAAATAATTTATTTTGTTAATTGTCTGGTGTGAAATCCATGTATTTAGCACAATTCATGTAAAAAATACTAATAAAATAAATATAATATTAAATAATAAACTTTTAGTATGAATTTGGAAACTCTAAACTTGTATTATGAAAAAGGATGAAATAATACAAAAATGGTGCACATGTGGTTTAGATACACAAAAGCTTCCATATAAACCATCATCTTAGTGTAGATAAAATTATTCATTTGGTATAATTGTAAAATAATAAATTTGGTAATCATTTACAACATATGGAAAATTATATGTAACTTTTAGTAAGGATGTAGTATTAATGAATATAGTTGCATGAGTGGCATGGATGTGTTCCCACCAAATTTTTATATTGATATTCAATATATTATGTCTTAATTTTATAAGTAAAATTTTAGTGGTAAAATATATACATGAAAATTATTAAATTGTTTTTACTTAGTTATGCATCAGATTTTATTTTTATTTTCTTTTAGTCAATTGGTCCTTCGTAAAGCACAACAATGAATAATAACTAAAGATAATTTAGATTGAGTTAAAATATATTATGCCATTCTATTCACAACATGTAAAAATCAATAATCAGACGGTCTTAACACATGTAATCAATAATTTACTACAATAATTTCACATTATCAATATTTAATGTTAATGAGGATTTAAAAAATATTCTTAAATAAAACCCAAAGAATATGATAAATAAAAATTAATTAATTTAAAAAAACTTGATTAACTAGAAAAAAAAAGTTAATTCAAAATTGATACAAATAATTATACATTCAAAAAGACTAATAACACACACAGACATGCACATGCACGCACGCACATGCACACGCACACATGCACGCACACAAGCGCACACACACACACACACACACACACACACACACACACACACACACACACACACACACACACACACACACACACACACACACACACGCACGCACGCACGCACGCACACACACACACGCACGCACGCACGCACGCACGTACGCACACACACACACACACATGCACACACGCACGCATGCACACACTCACACACACACACACACACACACACACACACACACACACACACACACACACACACACACACACACACACACACACACACACACACACACACACACACACACACACACACGCACGCACGCACGCACGCACGCACGCACGCACGCACGCACGCACGCACGCACACACACACACACACACACACACACACACACACACACACACACACACACACACACACACACACACACACACACAATGTTATTATTATTAATTAAAAAATAAAAATTATGCACATATCCAAAATGCCTATTATATCCATTTCATTCTTTCCATTTTTTATAATTATTTTAGAAATTTTGTATATTGATAGATGAAATGTTAGATGCATGTTATTTATCTTAATTATTTCTCTCTCATATATTTTACCAAACACACTTAGAATATTTTATGTCATTAATATTTCTTACAATTGAGATTTGTTCTATGGTCTATATCCTCACAATTTCCTATGTTTTAGTGTGTGCTTTTATTTTTTGTTCTAAAAAGTATTGTATTTGTTTTATGTTTAGTAGCCTTGCTTCCTCATACTTTTTGTTATTTATTTGTCCTTTGTGTTATATTGGAAGAGATGTTTTAAGTTCTTTTTTAATATATATTTTCCTCATTTTGTCAAGGCTTTAAGACCTTTCAAATTCTGTATTTTCTACTCTTATCAAAATAAATAGAGTAATATAAAAAAAGGTAATGATCATGTGAAGTTAGGTGAATAGAAATTTTAAAATATACTATATTTTATTTTGAAAGGTACTAATTTCCTAGTGATCTTCCATTGCATGTGAATTTTATCTATTGAACACATGTTTCCATCAACAAAATTTGAGAATGTAATACATAATATAAAAAAACATTAATAATATAAAAACATTATTTTATTTTTATTTTTTGTTTGGATTACTAGGTCAAATATTATGAGCATGATATTTGGTATTGGTACCTCATTTTAATATCAACATCTTTGTGTAAATTAACATTTATGGCTCACTTATCTTCAAATATGAAATTAAATTATCTATGTATAATCCTTGATTGGATGGTTAAAACAATGAAATAATTATTGTCATATACATTACAATATGATACTATGCACATGAGCCTTCATTTATACCTACTTGATTTTGATAATAGTTGGGATTTATGACTTATTTTGGATTGGATTCGATAGAGAAAACATGCATACTATATACCCAAGTTGACTTATTACATGTTATTAGTATCACTTTTAATGTTTACTGTAATTTGTTACACATACATCCTTTCAGTTATTAGTCAAACACCATTGTAGACTAGCATTTATGTTTATTGTATGTTTTGTGAACATTGGATTTATTAAAAATATGCATGTGTATGAAATCCCTTGTTTAACACTTTAAATATATTTGTATCCTTTTAGACCCTTAAAAAAAATATCATTCACTCTTATTGATATAAGTCATTGTATGTTAGGAATATGTTTTTAGTGATTACATTATTAGGTTATATTAATGTGTGAAAAATAGTTAAACTGAGTTGCATCCCATAAATGTTTGAGAGAATAATGGTTGAAATGACAAATAAGATAGATAAAATTGTGAAAGAGAATAAAGGAGAGACATAGGTGATAGACTTGTTAGTTTTGTGGGATGAGAGATAACAATTGAAACATAATTCATATGATCATACATTTATATAAATAACTATCAATTTTTTAAATAAAATTAACTAAATTATTATCAAACAAAAACATTGTGATATGCAATTTTTTTGAGATTCACCTCCTCACCATTATGAAGTAATTTATATTAGTGGTATTAGAGTAGTTTCCCTTAGACCTTTCTACAAATTTAAGTATTATTTTTACTAATATATTTGGAGTGAATACCACATCCACGTTATTCCCCATTTGATAGTCCTTAAATATTTTTATCATGGTTTTGTATTATAGACCATTGTAATTCCCATTAGTATGTACACACACACACACACACACACACACACACACACACACACACACACACACACACACACACACACACACACACACACACACACACACACACACACACACACACACACACACACACAGATATATATATGTAATTCAAATGTTTGATAATTTGGTTGTATAATTTATTTGTTAGTTAGTTGCACCATACCAGGGCATAAAAATGTTTACATGTTAAAAATGGTTTTATTTAGATTTAAAGGATTTTATATTGAGATCGATTTACAAGACATACTATTCTATATGTTTAAATTAAAGGGTTTGTGAATCATTTATTTTTTATTTCACATTAAATTCTTTTGAAATAATCTATTTACTGCATTTTGTTGAACTAGATTTGAATCGAGGATAAGAATCATATTTATATTCTATATTTTTTAGATATAGTTCTCATGGCATCTAACTTGAGATAAAGTTACTATAATAAATGTTCACACTATTTTATCAATATTTTGAAGCATAATCTTGGGGCCCAATGGGATAGGTAGTGGGTTCCCTTCTTTTATATACTATTAGATGGGTCTAATGATGAACTTATGGTCTTAGAGGGTTGTTTGTTGTTCTCCTCCTTTAATTTCCATGATATATGGAAACTATTTGATGAACTCTAAATGGAAACTTGGGGTCATGAAATGTTTCATGTTGGTTCGCTTTTATCAATCAATATTCATGATCCAAATTCATCATTGGATTTTTTGATGGAACATGGATGCATCGGTGTTGTATCACGTGGCCATGACAAAGGTCATGAGATAGTAAGACCTTATTTAATGTATTTAATGTATCGTTTATGATGTATATCCATGAAAATTTTAATGTACACCCTAGAGTGCAAGCGGAAATATTTCATGACAAATTTAAACAAGGAAAGTTAATTTTATATTCCACTAAAATTGTGATCATTATATGATACTTGATGAATGCATAGATGAATACCTATATTATAATAAATAAAATCATCATATTATTAGTATGAATTTATTGTTTTTAATATCCATATATGTAAATAGGATTATATATTCCTTATCTTCTGATGGTATTTGGTAAAAAATATCATAATATTCCCTTGTGTTGTGTTGTGTTGTGAATAACTTATTCGTAGATCGAACCCTTTTTATTACTTATACTCTTATTGAGAGATTATAAATGAAATCTTATAACCTTTTTAAAATCCTATTATGATAGTAAATGTGGTGTCACCTTGCTGAAAATTTCTTTCTTAACTCATAAAACCTAAGTTAATTTCACACATTTATAAATTAATCTTGTATCATGAGAGCATATCCTTTAGTCAGTAATATCTTAGAAAACACTCTACCTATAGAATAGGTTTCAAACAACCTTATTATGAGCATTTTTTTATGATTATGATAGTAAATATCTTATGAAATGAGAAGTGGTTATTATGAAAAACCTTCAAGTAAAAGTTATAATTATTTTAAAATCATTGAATTGGTTAAAAATGGTA
>JARHVA010010421.1:170000-173107 GCA_037957365.1 Torreya grandis | reverse complement strand
TGATGGATCTCTGTCAACCCTACAGTAGAACATATATCTCAACCTATGTTAAATGAGGGTTAAAGCTCATTTGCCTTGAACTAGGTCTCATCTATAACACCTCCAAAAGTTAAAAGAGAAAACAACCCCTACCTTAAATAGATTCCCATGAAAATATACAATGGCTAAGATAAAAAAAAAATTAATCATTAAATGGACCTGGTAATGATGATAATATAGCTTCACAAGTGTTAATTTATTTGATGCATGCCATGGGTGCTTTGTGATATCAAGTATACCATGATCATATTGGAGATCAAAGCATACAGTATCAAACTAATGCCAATGTTATCCATGAAAACCCATTCCATCCAAAATATCCACTAAGATGTTTTCAACCATATTTTAGATACCAATGCTGCCTATAGTTTATGGTCATGGAGATCCATACTTACACCTTCAAGCTTATGAGAAATCCATGACACATGCCACCAATAAGTTGACTCTACTAAAATTATTTCTAAGGTCCCTAAATAGGGAAGTCCTAAATTGGTTATTACATATAATCCCTATAGCATCATTACATACATATGAGGACTTATAAGTAGTATTTATCAGGTACTACATATATAATAAGGGATGTTGAGTCACACATGAGAGGTTTCCTTCATTACACTAGGTGAGATAGAATCAACAACTGAATACGTTATAAGATTCAACTCATGTTTACATTAGTTTCTTTATCAACTGATAAATTTTGAGGTATAATACATCTTTTACAAAGTCATTATATTTCCTCTTAAGAAAAAATTATTATATCTGACATGAAAATCATTCTAGCATCTATGTAACATAGTTATAACATTATGGACAAAATTGAGAATAGTGGTTACACATTCAAAGGAAGATTTGGATGTAGGTTTCTTAAAGTCCTAGTCATCTAAATTGGTACAATAACCTACCACTTCTAATTAAGAAATTATTTTAATAGAAAAATTTGATAAATATACACAATAAGGGAAAATATCCACTTGACATAGCACCTCCTACAATGAGTAGAGCACATGAGACACATAGAGGGGTTATATAGTTTTTAGATAGGGATAACCATCCTGGAATTTTAATTACATTATTAGATAAGGATATGATAATAGTTCCTCCTACTAATCATCATCTAACACACCATTTTCACAAGTCAAGGCCATATTGTGATTTTCATAAGATAAATAGACATTTATATAATCATTGTTATGCACTATGAGCCTGTATTGAAAAATATGTCAATAGATGCATTATAGTATTCACATAGGGGGAATTGTGATCTAAGTTGTCATAGTCTACTAAATCATAGTCCTATATAATAGAGTTATCCTAGGACATTCCCTTTGAGGATATGTTGGTTACTCATTGTATGAGCCATGTGTGTTTCTACGATAACTATTCATGAGTAATCTCATGCACCACAGATTTAGTACAGATGGTATATAGTTCATAAAGATCAAATCACATCATCAACTCACACACCAATTAATATAATTAGAAATAAGTACAAATACTAGGGTGCAACATTTGTTTCACACAAATTGATATATTTGTAAAAATTACATATATTAGGGCACAACATTAGTTCACACATCAATCAAAATATTTAGAAACAACTACAAAGATAAGGTCACAATATAAATTTCAACATAGACCAGTATATTTAGAAATAACCATAGAGATGAGAGCTTAGATTCAATTCATACACTAATTAAAATATTTTTTAGAGATAACAAAAATCATAACATAATCCAATAGTTAATCAAGATATTTTCTAGAGTTCATAGATCTCAAAGTACAATTTCAGCACAACAACCAATCAATTTATTTTCTAGAGAGTCCAGACACATAGCCACTAATAGTGAATCACACACATTATTAGTTCCTAAGTCAATTATACACTAACACGTCATGATTAGTATGGCAATTTGTTAACCATGCCATTTAGGTTTAAATAGTGAATACCACATTCACATGATCTACAAGTAGATATATTATGAAACATCTATAAAACCTATACCAATAATTAACATTCCTATTCTAATACACATATCTATTTAAAAATTTGTAAATAGATGAAAATTTCATTACATTTACTTATACAAATATTATATACCAATATCACCATTTAAAATTAAAAAAAATAATCAAACACATGTAAACATCCATAATATAACCAACTCTAGATACTAATATACACAATGCCAATATAACAATTAACATATATACATATAACTCAAAATAGAGTTTCAATTAAAGCATAGTGCATGACTCAATAATGAATATATGAACACTAGGATCAGTCCCGCCACCCTCAATCTCAAATATATCCATGATAGAATAGCATCTCCATTTTCCTATGACCTTGATCGATGACTACAACTACTATCTCTCATGTTACATACCCAGCTCAAACATCCACTATCTGACTATTGGCCTCACCCAAAAAATTACGTGTGTACATGGTGTATCTATGAAACTTGGCATGTGTATTTATTTGTTAACAACCACTCATCTATATGTTACAGTAGCGATTAGATGTCAATATATAAAATGTTTATTAACATTAGAAACATCAGTGGCCCTTTCCACTAATCCATCCTCTAAAGCATCATCAGGAATATCTCATGTGAATACATAGAGCATAGACGCAATGGTAGTCTCACAATACTCATAATCACATAAACCTCTACATACCTATAAAATACATAAGATTCCTAACCAAGTAAATAAGTAAACCAAATACACATAAAGTACAAACATAAAATAAAAACTTAACATAGATATCCCAAAGGGGCTTCACATCTAGTAAATCCTCTTCAACAATCCCAACTCTTAGAAATAGATGTGCCAATTTGTATAGGCATCAATGACTCATATGTCATTTACATATAGCACATCAGTCATAGGATACTTCTCTATCAATATAATAACGGCTAAATACTCAACCACACAACTAGCATTGGGGGTACATCATGAATAACATTGAAATATCATGTCACCCACTCATACTAAAATAGATCGTATACATTAAACCAATGGTCATGTAGTGAGTAGCTCACTAAAACCCATCTAAGGTAATGACC
>JARHVA010010421.1:162500-165000 GCA_037957365.1 Torreya grandis | reverse complement strand
CAATTTTAATTCCAAATTATGTTATACTTAGCCCTTTAACAACATAATATTTACACCATATAAGTCCTCAAAGGTTCAAACAGATGGTTTGCAATCTTGAAACATGAGGTAGTATATTTGATAAGATTGTCTACATTAAGTCTCAGTATTTAACATGGAAAATACATTTAACAGTTCATTTGCTAAACATGTAAATACATTTCTAAATGAATTAGCAAACCTCTAACATTATTGTGTTGAGATAAAATTTTGGTGGATTGTCAGGGACTAATGTAGGAATTACACGACATTTTGAGTAGAGAAAAGTAGTTATGAAAGTATTTAGATGTAATGTTTTGGTTGTTATTTGATTCTTGACAAGATTTTTGTAGAAGAAAGGCTCTTCTAAGGAAAATATATTATAATTTTTAAAGCATAATTTAGATTAAAGAGGTATGTGTATTAATTTTCTTGATTCAATAAATAGTTTTGAAGATTCAATTTGAAATGTAGAAATTTATTTTATGCTCTGCATACTAGTTATTATTATATGCTTGAATGGATTTTGAAGGAATAGTCATCAAAATATTTCATGCAGTGTTTCCTCATTCTTTAGAATCATTTGTGAATGTTTTGACTTGGTTTCAAGTGATAGGTTGATGAGACCTATTTTTATATAAGCTTTTGCATGGGATGATTACATAAATTTACTTTTATTGAGTATTACGCATGCGTAAATCCATCTTACATTGCTTGGTTGAGTTTTCTTTTTCTAGAAGATATTTTAAAGGTCCTTTCATAGATAGAGTATTTCAAAACATAAATATTGTGGATGTAGTGGTGTTTTATTTCTTATTTAGATGCATGAAGTTATTTTCATATTATGGTTTATCTAAAATAATTCATTGGATAATGATATTATTTAAGAATTTGATTTGTTTTGAGTGGATATTTGAATAGTCCCATTTTATGGTTTTGCATATTATAATAAATAAATAATTATTGTAATTTTGAAATATGTAAATAATTATTTAACAACTATTTATGGTATTTTTTGAGATCATTTATTTATTTATTGGTATATAATAATGATTTTTGAAATATATTTTAAGTTATCTGGAAAGTGTAGGGAAATTTGATAAAATGAAAATGTTATATTTTTTTAGAGAAGTCAGATTTCATTTGATATTCTTTTGATTGTCAGTCTTTATGATACTATTTTGAGCATCTTCAATATTTGATTATTTATAGACTATAGATACCATCAATATTATTATATATTGTATATTCAGATAAAGTTTTGATAAATAATGTTTTTTTATTAAAAAAATTAACATATTTTGATTTAAATATTCTTCTTGGAATATGATAGTCCCATTTTATGGTTAAATAGACATAAAAAATTAGTTATTATCATCAATTATAGTAAATCATGGTCATTGTGAAAGGTTACATGTTAATGTTTTAGCAGGTTTTATATTAGATAGATTTAGTGGTTGAAATCTTGACACGACATCATAAATTATATCGTGATAAGCTTTTTGATGCATATATTTTTAAACAAATAAATTATTGAGATATACATTATTTTAATGTTTTATCCTAATTGATGATTTTATTGGAGTGTGTTTTATGAGAAATAATATTCAGATATTGATTGTCATACCATGGTACTATACATTTATAATAAGTCTATCTCATTATGAGAAATTTTAAGCATTGAATGAATATTATTTATAATATAATTAAAATCTATTTAATTAGACATTTTTTTATGAAAATACATAAGTGAATTTCATTAAGGTTAGGTTTATATCGGTTTGAATTCATATATTTAATCATTTTCAGTATTTGTTAGTATTTGATAATATTTGTGATTTATGTGATCTTGAGAATTTTGAACATTTGGTAGTTTATATGGACAGTGAATGTGTTTCAATATATGTATTTGAGTTTTGGTTGATATATTTTTTATTTTAGTATATAACTATATCATATTGGACACTAAATTCAAATCATTCTTGTAAAAATGCATGGGGTTAGAGTGAAGATAAACATAATGAGAAAATACTTTATGGAGTAGTTGTCAAAGCCAATTATTTCACAAGGGTAGGGATAATCACACTTTCCCTAGGACATTTAACCATGGAACCTAAGTTTTTATTTATTTTGATACCACTGATCCTATGTTTTAGAATGTTTTACATACATTACCTGCTAGATATTTAGCATTTTGATTTAATGTAAGTGTGAGAAAGGCATATGAGAGATATTTATCCTTGTGGACGAGGTACCCCAAGTGCATCTTCCCAACATATGCATACTATTATACAATTTACGTAAATTAACACTCCAACACCCTCACTTAATAAAAAAAATACTTTATATGATTACAAAACTACACTCTCATTCACTTGTGCCAATCAATACTAGGATTCTCTGATCTAAACATCAAAATAGAAGTGAACATTATAATACGTTGTCTCTTGATTGACTGGTAGCATTTTCACTTGAAAATCTG
>JARHVA010010421.1:82500-157500 GCA_037957365.1 Torreya grandis | reverse complement strand
GATTATTTCATTGATGTGACATTTTTCATTGTTAATAAATTTGGTGACTCTGTTGGGGATTATTTTAAGAATTTTTATTTCTTTTTCTATGTTATATGTTTTTCCATGACCATTGGAAGTATACTTTCAATAATTCAACCTTATATTCATATTATATGTTGATAAAGTTGATGTTACTTTTAATCAAACTCATTTTAAATGGTATAATAGACATTACTATTTACTTTTAATCATTGAAGTCAAAAATGAGGAAGAAAGGGAAGTAGAAATAAGCGAAGGCATGTCTTTCGTGTGAAACATGGTACCATATTCAAGAAACTAACCACTGAATTAGGAAAGAGATATCAAATATTTATTACCAATCCTCAATATTGAATTAAATTCTTTTTTATTCTTTTCATCCTAAGGATGGTGTTTTTCTTATTAACCTTAATACAACATTAGAGTTAAACAAGTCTTGTCAAATAGTGGAATTTATTGAAAATTTTAAGGGTAAAATAACCACCACTACTTCAATAGGTATAATATAGAGTTCAAGACTCGATTCCATTTGTAAAAAACAATAGAACTACAATTGAAGTGACTGGTAATGAGGTATATTATGATAATGAAGTTGCCCAAGTTTTAGTGAATCCTTGGATTCATAGAAATCATTTTAATATTGGTGCTCATCTATGGAATATTACTTCATTCAAATAACTTAATATTATTAAATTTTCTAGAAAGCCTAGTGAATCTTGGGAAGATCTTTTGGGTGCCTTAAAATTATTTTTTCCTAATTTAGATATTGTGAATAAAAAATTCTCAATTAGAATTTTTTCACAAACATTAGAAGATAAAGATTATAAATATTTTATTATTCTTCCTTCTATTGTTATTAGTAATTTAAATAATATTATGGAATGACTGGAACTTTATTTTGATAAACCTAAATAGTATTTAGACTTGGTTGATGAGTTAGTTAATATTTCTATGGATCTAGGTGAAACATGTTACTGATTGATAATTAGATTCACAAGATAGAAACAAAATGATCTCATGTGAGGTTAGACATAAAAAATATTATGTGGAATATATTTTATAATGCTCTACCTTTAAAGTATACACTAGATTTAAAATATATATATGTTGCATATTACAATGAAACTATACGTTTTTACATTGAGTATGAAAATAAATTAAAATGTGTTATTTTTAATGGTAGAATTGAAATATGATTAAATTATAATAATGTAGAAATTTTGAAATCCATTCACAATTTTAATAATGAGTTGGTCATGATCAAATCACAATTTGATGATAAGCCATCTTTGTTAGGTAAAATTTCCCTTCTTCATATAGGCAAAACTGAAGAAATGTAATATTTACAAATTATATCATGATCTAAGTAATTGTATTTTTGTGTGTCAATTTAAAATATATATTCAAGGAAAAAATAGTATTTTGATTGATCTTACTAATATTATAGATATGTGATTATGTAATGAATAAATTGATGATGTTAAAACTAAAAATTATTATATTGTCATCACAAGACAAATGGATTAAAACTAACAATCAATTTTTTCTTTTGGAAATACTTATAAAGGTAAAAGTACATAGAATAATAATCATCTAAAAATGATTCAATTATTTCTCAACCAAATAATCTTTTATCAACTATTTTTAATACTCTTTAAAATCCTCCTTATAACCCCAAAAACTATACATATATACATCATCCATATGTGTGTTCTTATAATATTATAGATAATTTTGATACTATTAAAGATATTTTTTATTATTACATGTTACTAGTTTATTGGGATAACTTAACAAAATTATTAATGCCATTAAAAATCCAAATTCTAAAGATGTATTAAATTTTTTATAAGAAATAAAGAATAACGAACAATCTAAGTTTGTTATTTTTAATCAGATTGATGATCCCCCTATTGATTACATACATCCTTTTTATCTATCACTCAAAATTACTAATAAGGTTATCAATGATTGTATTTTAGATACTAGTACTTCTAATAATATAATGCCTAATTTATTACTTATCAATTAGGCATTTCTTATGAAACTAATAATAAGAAACTTACTGATATTGAATTATAAAAAACTAAGAGTTTTAAGTTTCATTATCTTGTTATCAAAATTATATAAGATGAAATGATTAGGCTTATGACCGATGTTTAAGTTTTAGATGTTCTTAGTAATTATGCTTTGTTTGTAGGAAGAGATTGGTCAAAAGTAATAGATAATTTTATTGGAAATGGTACCATTTAGATTTCAATAAGTAATGAGATTTATTTTATACATACAGAGAAATGGTTTTCTAATAACATTGACTACATACCTCATAATATAATGTATGTGGAAATAAGAATTTTTACTTTTGAGTTGTTAAAATTAAATGATCTACAGACACAAAAAATTTGCTCATGATGGTTTCAAAGGTCTCAATTTTCTTGGAAAACCTGAGGACCCCCTTGGGCCCAACCTTGACCTTTTGACCAACTATGTAAACCCACATAGATAACCCAACCTTAACCTTTCTACCTTGGCTCTATCAACCATCGAGGGTCACCCTAATCATCGATGATCAACCTAACCATTGATACCCTGATCGTCAACAATCACCCTAATCATCAATGGTTAGGTTTCACTACCTAAATAATTTCACTCAAGTCAACTCCACCTTGATTTCTTATCCTCAAACACTTGCATGATTATACATGATAATACTAAAATTATAACATAGTGTTGAAATGATCTTGAACCTACACTTCGACCTCTCCCTTCCTTCTATATAAAGAGAAGAGGAGGAGAACCTGAAGGAGAGAGATCATATAAGTATATCATTAGGAGGAAAGAGAAGGAGTGAGGAAAAAGATAAACATAAATCATCAACTTCTTATGTAGGTATCTCTTCATCAAAAATCATCCTCAACAACCTCTAAAAATTCTCAAAGCCATGAAGCATTAACTATCAGATCATGAGCTAAGTATATTATTTTTTGTTTTAAGTTTCAATTATTTAGTTTAAAAATTGCACCCATCCATGCTTAACCTCTTTTCAATCATCTAAATAACTAACCCTTAAACCAACCACCATTGAGCCTTACCCTCTACATCACAACCAATATCTAACCCAGACCCACCTTATAGAACCATTCTACAATGTCAACCAAGAAACCTTATTGACCCCAACCAGAACTGATAGTAACCATTGATGATCAGCCTAATCATCAATGATCACCCTAACCATCAATAATCACCCTAACTACCTATGGTCATTATGTAAAATTAGACACCCAAAATTTGAAAATAGAAACCGCTTCTCCACCTCAACCAAAACTCCATTTTCTTGTCTTCTTTCATAATACAGACAAAAAATAACAACCTGACTATACTTGAACTATGTTTTGACACTTTGGCATTCACCTTAATGTTATATTTTTAATCTAAGCATTTCTTATGAATATTATTTATTTTAAATAAATTACGTACTTTCATTTATGTTATGAAACCTACTTTTATACACATTAACTTGTCTTTAAAGGTGGATTGATAGCCTCCAAGGAAGTTATGTACTTCTTAGATCTAGCTTGCTAGGCAATCGACATTTCTACCTAGCTAAACAACCATTTTATAGTCTCCTTCTTATGTAGGCCATCCTCCCAAGCTGAATAAGATCTCTTACAATCATTTGATTCAATGCATGCACAACATCTAGGTTCTAATAACTAACACCCTTATTTCAATTTTACTCTTTCTTCTCTAAAAGATAAAAAACAAAATTTGATTATAACATTTTGATATGCTTGGTGGGACCTTGAGTCTTTAGGTTGGGTTTCTTTTATTTTCATCAATATGCTCTTATCTCTATTTGTCCTCATTAATGAAACTAAAATTTCATTTGATTTTAAAACCAAGTGCATGCATTGCTTGCCTTTAATTTTACCATACTTTAAATTAAAGAACAATAACTTTTTCATAGCTTCACTATTGTTACACACAATAAACTAGAACACTTTCATCAATCAAACATTAAAACAACTTGATACAATGCCCTATTGGGATTTCATAACCTATTGGATCTCCTTACCCTTTCCAAAAAATCCTAGTTAGATGGCATTAGCAAGGGGAGAACCAACTCAGATCTTTGTTTGAATATAAACTCTAGAATTCAATATATACTAGCAAAGCACATGACACCCTTATCATTATCATGTGTGAAGTGAATGGGGAGGCCCCAATACCAAGCCACATATTGAATTCTAATACAAATATCCCTTGATCATTTCAATAAGCTGAAATCAGACATATATTTCTTATATAGGACCTGACCTACAAACCAATCTGAGTTACATTCTCCTAACACTTAATGTATAAGCCAAAAGAGAGACTAAAAATAACCATATTATTTAATGTGTTATAGTGTGTGTTAAATTTTTTTGATCATTTTCTTGTCTTCTCTTTATTTGAGTTGTGAGGAATCTAACACTTTCTGGTAATATTTTATTATATTACCTTCACCCACTTCATCTTCATTACCTTGTTCAATGGGGAACCCGACTATATTTTTAACTAGAGATCTTTACTTTGATATATTTCTAAACAATAGCCCTCTTACCTTAGAGTTTTATTTTGCATCACAAGCCACTTGTACTCCCTTGTAACCCTATAGTCAACCTAACCTCATCCAAAACATACCAAACCTAACTTAAAACCAACAAGCAAACTACCAACAACCATATGACTCTTATCATAATCAACCAACAACATATCATCAATCATTTGATCATCATCATAATCAATTAATAACCTATCAACACCTACTTGGCCCTTGCCATAACCAACCTCAACCTCAACTATCTCGACCTAACCAAATCTTTGGGTTACTTATCCCAACTATCACATAAATCTAGCCTATCAACCAACCACTATCAACCTACCTTACAAACTTTACCTATCTCACCGAACCTATCAAACTAAATAATCTTATCAACCTCACATAATCAATCAAACCAGCCTACCTTATCAACTTTATTTATCTCACCAAACATATCTAACCAAACAATCTTATCAACCTCACCCAATTAATCAATCAAACCTATATTATCAACCTACCCAATCAACCTTACCAAATCAGACCATTAACTACTAATCAAAACAACCCAAATTATCAAAACCAACTAACTTTACCAAATCACACCATTAACTACCAATTAGACCAACCCAAATTATAAAACCAACCAACCTTAATATATCAAACCATTAACTACCAATTATAAAAATTTAACTTATAAAACCAACCAACCTTACCAATTCAAACCATTAACTACAAATCAAACCAATCTAACTTATCATATCAACCAAAATGGCTCATCCAATCAACTTTATCAGACTAACCAATTAGCTCACCACCTTAAGAGCCATTGGTACACATTATTCCTATGTATTATACCCCATTGGGGGAATGATATGCCTCAATACTAGAAAAAAATTTAAGGGCTTCTGTCATTAGACTCCATCTAATATAACCCATCAATACTTATCCTACAAAATGAATTTGGTTCATAGGAAATGAATTTTATGTGTATCATCAATATAAATAGGCATGTCATAGATAAATGTTTAACTTTTAAGATGTTCATCCAAAACCTTATTGATCAAAATGAGGTCCCTAAGGACAGAATCCATGTTCTTCCTAGCCTGTCTTCGAACATTTTCAAGAAATCAATCATTGAACACCTTCCTACACCAATTGTTGATGAAACCCCTAAGAAAATTCCTCAATGCAATGAGGCCCATCTATCAAATTTGACCCTTAACACACTAGTAACTAAGGAAATTATAATCAAAACCTAAACCAATACACTTGCTGACCAAGTAAAACCTTACCACCTTCCTTTTGAAAGCATCATTAAGGAAGAATCAATCCCAACTAATCCACTTATTAACCAACTAGAACCTTTACAACTTTCCTTAAACACCACAATTGAGGAACCCCACCAACCTCTTCCACTTCAACTTTTAGTGGATCAACCTTCAACCAAACAACCCCTTCCACTTCACCCTTTAGAGGATCAACCTTAAACCAACCAATCTATTCCACCTCACCTTTTAGTGGATCACCCTTCAACCAACCTACCTCTTCCACTCCCTCATATAGTGGATTCACCTCAAACAACCATATCAATTCCACCTACCCATATTATGGAACCAACATGAACCACCTTACCTATTCCACCTATCTATCTTATGGAACCAACACAAACCACATTTCCTATTTCACCTATCTATCTTTTAGAATCAATCAACACCAATTCAACTATTATGCTTCATATTTTAGTGGAGCAAACTCAAACTCAAAATACCTCACCTACCATTATCCCAACCTTCCCTAAAATAAAACCAACCTAGACTAAATTCAACCTAACCTTACCCGAGGCACACCTAACCTCAAATATAACCAAGGGCATATAAATATTGTATAGCTTGCTTATATGTATATGCGTAATGATGTTTTCAAACTAAGAAAACTAAACAAACAATCAAACCCAACCAATAAACCAAACTAACCATTTATCCTACCTATCTCAACCAATAAAACTAAACTCTGAGCCAAAGTAATCAAACATAATCAACCCACCTTTTGAACTAACCACAACAAAATGATTTGTTAACCCAAACCAACACCAACCATTTATTGCACTTGAACCACCACCTTTAACTTGACCTTATCACCCACTAACAAATAATAAATAATAACTAACAACTAACAACATTTGGAGAGGCAAATGAATCCATCTTTATCCCTCTTCAACCTTTTTTACTAACCATCACCTTAACCTTTAGAATCTTTTTCCACCTTGACCATGCATGGAAAGAGTCACTGGGAGAACTTCTCCTCCAAGATCTTAGCCATTTTATCAACTAACCAAAATAGACCTTGGAATTTTTCCCTCAACCATGACCTCGACCTTTAACTTAACCAGCCAATCAAATAACCAACCAACCAATAATATATCAACAACCAATTTAAACATCACCCAACCAAACCTTTTGTCCATCCATTAGAACCAAACCAACCATTACAGATTACCTTTTCTTTGACCAACCCAACCAACTATTAACCATCACTTTTTTTATCCAAATAACCCAACCAACCATTAGAGATCACATTTTTTTCCAACTAATAATTGTCACCTAACCATCCTTACCTTTAAACCATTATCAATCAAGCATCTCCTCCCATATCCACTCAAGTTTTGGAAAAGTAGTTGGGGTACATATTCACCCTTTATTGGCTTCATCCATTCATGCATAAGTATGTATCTAGGGTATATCTGAGCCTAAACCCCTCAGTTATTTATGCTCTTTTATGTTCTTTTATTAAGAACAAGTTCCTAGTCATCTTGTCTCTAATTTAAGATCATCTCTTATTATCATACTGCCTTCATTTAGTTATTTTTAAGGACAATTGACTACAAATAGAATCATGTGATTATCCATCACAACATTATCCTAATATTAAACATGGGTACCATGGATCTACCTATGGCCTCTTTCTCATGGTACTTTCAACACCTTTATATGATAGATTCCCATGGTTTTTATCACTTAAACTTATTTTACCCATCATCAAACTTATTTTGTTATGGGTTCACCCACATAAAGGAAAGCCTTAAGCCTATATAGAATAGTCCATATATAAAACAACATAAATCTATATGGGATACCAAATATCACTTGGGTTACATCTCTAGCATTGCAGACAACACCTTTGAAGGATGACTACTCCCTTGAAGAATATCATTTAAAACTTCTCCAAGCCATCAATCATCAACTATGAAAACATGATCTAAGTATATTGTTATTTGTTTTAACTTTCAATTATTTATTTTATAAATTTCACCCATCTACCCATAACCTCTTTTTAATCATTTGAATAACTAACCCTTAACCCATCCACCTCTCAACCTTACCCTCTACATCACAACTAATATCTGACCCAAACCCACCTTACATAGCTATTTTATAACCTCAACCAAGAAACCTTCTTCACCGAAACCTAAATTGATAGTAACCATTGATGATCACCTTAATTTTCGATGATCACCCTGACAATCGATGATCACATTGACTATCGATGATCACCCTGACCATTAATGATCACCCTAACTACCAATAATCACTGTGTAAAATTAGAAACCCAAGATTAGCAAGAAAAAACCACTTGTTAACCTCAACCAAAACCCTAATTTTTTTGACTTTGATCATAATAAAAAATAGAAATAACAACTTCACCATACTTGACCCATATTTTGATAGTTTGGCATTTACCTTAATGTTATCTTATTAATCTAAGGATTTTTAATGATAGTATTTATTTCACCTAAATTAGGAACTTTTATTTATGTTATCTAACCTTATTTTATCATCATTAAGTTGTCTTAAAAGGTGGATTGGTAGCCTCAAAGGAAGTTGTGTACTTCATAGATCTAACTTGCTAGGCAATCCACCTTCCTACCTCACTAACCAACAATTTTGTAATCTCTTTTTTATGCAAGTCATCCTCCCAAGCCAAAGAAGAGTTATAATCATCTTTGATTCAACTTGCACACAACATCTATGTTCTACTAACCTACATCATTAATTAAGTTTTACTCTTTCTTCTGCAATAGATTAAAACAAATTGAGTATAACATAATCCAAAAAAACAAAAAAAGACTACCTTTTTAAGAGATAGTCTATGATCATTATATTTTTATGGTGCATGTTTGTAACATGGTATTCATGTAAGAATTTATGTAATTTCTCCAATTGGTTGATATTTTGTTATGTTTAAAAATCATCTTTTGACAATACCAATAATAGAATGAAATTTGAAGTATTGTATTAAGCCTTAGAAAAGACAATAAACTTAATAATCAACATTTATAAGTCTTTGTTGATTCAAATTTAATTATTAGGATAGTTAGAAACATTTATAAAATTAATCAAACTTACATATGTGGGTACACTCAAAATGTTTGGGCTTTACTTGAAATTTTTGATGTTTTTAATTTATCTCATATACTTAGAATTTAATGTATGAGATAATAATATCGCTACTTTTTATTCTAATTATCAATGTGGGCCAACTATTAACTTCATATTTTATGAAAATATTAAACCTAAAATACTTGATTTAATAAAAAATTGGTCTATTTTTAGTTATGATAAACATATTGATTCTTTTCTTAAAGGAAATTATTTTGATTATGATGATTATGTAATGAACCATGGAGAATATTTATAGTTATGTACTAATAAATAGACTACTAGTTTGGTGTGTTTCAGATCAATGTTTATTTTGAATGATTAACTTAGGATTTCATGGACTGAAGAACCTTGTAGGAAAATAACTGATGAAACTATTCCTATTAAGCTTGGAACTAAAAAAAATACTAAATTTTCTTATTTGGGAATACAAAGTAAGCATAAAAAAAGGGTTAAGATAACTAAAAATTATAAATAATTAATTCATAATTTATTTTTAATCTTATAAAGACCTAAAAATTTATGATAATGATATTAGTTGACCAGATATTCCTATTAAACCTAGTATTAAACCTATTAGAAAGAAAAAAATGAGAATAAGAGTTTTTTTAGAAGAAATCATCAACAAAGAGCTTGATAAGGTGCTTCATGGTGATGTCATTTATACTATAAAGTGTTCTAATTTGGTAGCTAATTTAGTACTCGTGGATAAAAATAATGGTGACAATAGACTAGGAATAGAATTTAGAGATTTAAATATGGATAGTGTTAAGGATAATTTTTCTCTTCCAAGTATTGATCAAATTTTACAATATGTTGTAGGATCTGAAATGATGTCTTTAATTGGTAATTTTTTTGGATAAAATCAAATATTTGTTAATCTAAATTATAGCATAAGACAATCTTTAGTAATCCAAGGACACTTAATTTGAACATGATGCCTTTTAGTCTTGTGAATACATGTACCACTTTTTAGAGAGTTATACATATAAATTTTGATGACTTAATTAGAATAGTAATTCAAGCTTACTTAGATGATCTTACTATTCATTCTAAAAAGAGAAATAACCATATATATCATTTTCATGAGTTTTTCACAAGATGTAGGAAGAATTCTAATTTTTTTAATCTTAAGAAATCTAATTTTAGTGTTACTAAGGGTAAATTATTATGGCATATAATTTCTAAAGATGGTATTTCTATTTATCTTGAATATATTAAAATAATTAAAGGGTTGTCACCACTTAAATAAAAATCTAGGTTTAGATCTTTCTTTAGTAAATTTAATTATTTTTATAAATTTATATCAGATATTGTAGACAAATTTAATCCATTACAAATTCTATGAAGAAAAATCAGTCATATATATGGGATTCAATAGTACATTTTGCATTTAATAATGTCCAAAATACCATTACAAGTGTACATACACTTATTAAACATGATTTGACTAAATATTTTATTCTTTATGTGAATGGAATTCATAAATTATTATGTGTTGTAATTACTTCAAGTGATTAAAATAGTTAATAAAAATCCATTGGCTATATGAGCTATGTCTTAAAAGATATAGAAACCAAGTATCCTCTTATTGAAAAAAAGGTTGTTACATTAGTTTCCTCCTTGATAATTTTTTTAAATCTATTTATGGGAAATAAGCTTATAGCAGGGTCTAATATACATATTCTTTTTGAACTTTTGAAACAATCTATTATTCAAGGAAGGTCAGTAAATTTGATTTTGACAATTAAAAAAATTGATCTTGAGTTTGAAACATCCAAAATCATAAAAGAAAATGATTTGGAAAAATAATTAGCATAAAATAATTCTTGTATAAATGTTTTAGTCTTATCCATTAATGATTCTTTAAATCTTAAACCTCATTTTCAATTCATGAAATTTGTTGAATTTTCTAAAAAGTTTAAATTCTGAGATGAAATGAATTATTATTATTGTTTGTTAGCAAAGGATGATTGGTATCATGAATTAGTATAATATTTGTAGAATTAAGCATGCCTTCATAATTGGGATAAAAGGCAAATAAATAAATAACTTGATATTCTAATCTTTAATATTTTATTTATTAGTTTTTTTATAGAAACAAAGATGATGATTTATTAAGATGCTTAACCCATGATCAAACTCAGAAAGTTATTAAAGGATGTCATGAAAGGAATTGTGGTGGTTATTATATATTAAAAAAATATCTTCTAATATTTTACACATAAGTTATTATTGGCCTACATTATTATAATTTGGTTTGTGTATGCATGCCCTATCAATTATTTGTCAATAGAGATGGATTACCATAAATGTCTTCAAATTAAATGATCTTTGAGAAACAATTTACCAAATGTGGAATTGAATTTATATTTGATATGCATCTCACTTCTTCTATTGGGCATCTATAAATTATAATTTCTAAATATTATTTTACAAAATAAATCGAAGCTAAAGTATTAAAAATTTTAGTTACAACTGAAGTCATTTCATTTATTGAAAATTAAATATTATCTAGATTCAGTGTTCCATATGAAATTATCTCAAATAACGCTGCTCAATTTATTTCAAATGAATATCTAGAATTTTTAGGATGTAATTCTATGATTTTGAGTCACTCTTCAAAGTATTATCCTCAAGAAAGTGGATAAGCTAAATCTACTAATAAAAATTGTATTTTTGTTAAAGAAATATTAGTTTGTGAAAATAAGAGGAATTGACATCTTCATATATTTAAAGCATTATGGGATGATCATATAATTATTAAATAAGATACTAGTTACTCTCTTTTTCTATTAGCTTATGAATTTGAATTTGCATTGCTTATCAAATATCAAATTTCTTTTATTCAATCTACTTTACAATATTTATCAGGAGATACTAATTTTATTGAACAAATAATTAATAACTTGAAATGCTTAGACAAAATTAAAAATATTGATTTAGAAAAATTAGAGAAAGATAAGAAAAAATTAAATAAGTTATTTGACTAAACATTTTATAGTAAAATTTACAAAATTATTGGTGTCATTTTTTATGGGAACAAAGCACACAAATACTTAGGTAAATGTCATAAGTTTGATTCTCTTCCATTGAGTCATTATAAAATTACTATTGTTATTAATAAAAGTGATTTTCATTTACATAATTTAGACAAAAATTCACTCTATTATTCAATCAATGGAGATCACTTCAAACTATTTTATAACTATTATGTTTCATCTTATTGCTTTTCTTTTTTTTCATTTTCTTTCTTTTGGTCTTCTTTATTTTCTTGTTGTTGTATGAATATCTATTACAAAGAGAGAAATTATGATTGTCAAGAGAGAGAACTTTGAGAACTAAATTTTTATCTAAGTACTGAATTACTTTTGATATTTTAATTATGATCATTCTAATGATAGTTTCTTTAAGACTTTGCAATGATTATTTATCAACTCTTAGTCTATTTATTTAATCTATCACTTTCATCATGTCACACTAGCCAAATAATTCACACCTTAAATATTTTTTTATTATAAAGGAGATAACATATAGCTACTTGATGAATAATTGAACATGGATCTCAATCGGAACTTAATTGGATATAATAAAAAGAAATTTATATTTTTAACTAAATTTTACAAGTAGAATAGGCTAGAAAGATTGTTAGTGTTAAGCTTATTTTGATCATCCCCTTATTTTATGAAATTCATGTCTTCCATTATACTATATAGATGACTTATGTTATAAAGTATAAAATTATAGAAGAGGACCAAACATTTAAATTTAGTTGAATATGTATTTTTAATTATCTTAGAAATATGTGATTGCTACATATGAATGAAATTTTACTTCCAATATCGACTAAGTGGTTTCAAAAATCATGAGTCAGTTATAAATAATTCTATTTAGTATCAATTTCAATAGATCAAAGTGGTGGTTGGTAGTGTATTCATTGATTCATAATTATCGTAGTATTCAAGTTGATTTTGATGCATACATAATGTTGAATCCGATAAATAGTTTATATTCATGATAATATATACCAACCATCAAGATGAAGTAATGATATGGTTAGATATGATTTTTGATAATTTTTTAATAAGGTAGATTTCATAAATTCATGTCATTTAATATTAGCATTCATGTTGTAATAGGCTTAATTAGGGGTTATATCTTGATTCATTGGTAGACGGACTTATTAGATTAAATTTAGATATCTATAGCTAGAAAATTTAGATTTAACTATTTTTAACTAATTTTAAGATATATAATATTACGGGATAGTATAATATTACTTAGATATATGAATTATTTACTTTGATTTAATTATAGTGTATGTGTTTACATTTTGAGCATATTGATTCATTGTGTTAGTTAAATTTTTTGCTATATATTTATCATGAATATTATGGTCTAACTATGTACTTTGTTGTGAGGTAGACATAGGAGAATTCATCACTAAGAGCATGTTAGAAGGAGAGCATCATTAAACAGGGTGAAGTATATGGATATGTTGAAGGCCAAAAGAAAGTTGGTGAAAGCTTACACTAATCAAATTTATTCATATGGCCATATGCATGTATACGATGGAACACTTATTCCATAATTTTGAATGCATTGGGAATGTAATATTTTTAGTTCCTATTCATCATCATACATGTGAGGAGATCCATGGAGTAATGATAATATTGACATGTTATACTTGACATGAACTATGTGAGGTAGCAATAGTATTAACTTATGCAAATCATTATTGCCAGGATCCCTAATTACTTATATCTATAATAAAAAAAACACTTTATAGGTTAGAGAGATGTGTAGAGGGGATGGGAGATTTTCTTGAACTCTTAGTCAGTCATTTTTTCTTCTTTGATAATCTTATATGCTCCTGGGAAGTTAGTGAAAGTTTTACTAAGATATGTAGGATCTTTGAAGGAAACATAAGTGGTTAACTCTATAGTATATAAGCTTGTCTTAATTATTTTAGACCTTAATGTGGTCATGAAACAATCAATTATATTAAGTAATACTCGTAAACCTTGTTTTCATAATAGTGAGATGTCACAGAGCGAGGTTTGGTGGGACCAATACTCTAGAAGTACTACATCTTGAAGGAACTATGATGAGTTATACATGTAAATTTCCATTTATTTACTTAATTTTATGTTGTATACTTTGTTATTACTTTTCTAAGTAATGTTTTTAATTAAAAACTTATGTTTAAATAAGATTCACTGAGGACGATGACTAGCTGTAGGGAGGGAAGGATGTTTAATCTTGATTCCTTACCAAATAAATTTATTAGATTTTTAACAAATTTAGATTTATCTATTTTTAACTATGTTTGAGATATATGCTATTATGGGATAATAGAATATGTTGTAGATACATGATTGTTTTATTGTGAGTTAGTTATAGTATACACATTTACATTTTGAGAATATTGATTCATTATTTTAGATAATTTTTATGTTTTTATATTTATCATAGTTGTTATTGTCTAACTACATAATTTATTGTGAGGTGGATGTAGGATAACTCATCCCTTAGAGTATGCTAGAGGGAGAGCATGAATAGAGAGGGTGATGTAGATGGAGACTCGAAGGTGAATAGAGAGTTAGCGAAATAATGCACACTCCACAATAATTAGTAAATGGTAAAAATACATTAAAAAAAAAATTATTTATGTGTGTTTATTTCTTTCTTGGAATATTACTTTCTATGGTTTTTTAGAGTAGGTAAAAAATATCATAATGAATCTTTTTACGTGTTGGGCACATTTTCTTTTTGATGATGGTAGGAACAATTTTAACCAAAGTAAATTTATAATATGGATTATTTTTAAATTTTGAAATTGCCATTTTCAATTGATATAGTATATTTACATGTTAATTTAATTTAATAAAATTATGAAATTTTAGCATTCCATATTTAAAATACACAAAAAATTACAAATATCCTTGGAAAAGGTAAAAATGAGAAAAGACAATATTTAATTAAATATGATGAGGAAGGGAATAGAATAAATAAAAATAATTAAAAAGAATAAAATATTAAATAAATAATAAAATAAAAATAAATGATTAAAATTAGAAAATCTAAAGAAAAGAAACTATGCTTATTTTAAGAGGAAGGAAGGGGAGAAGGTTATCATATTATGCACTAGAGAAAATAAGGCCAGAGGAGGGAGGTCTGAAGAGATGAATTTTACACTGATCATGCCATTACAACACTTGGATAGTTAGGTGTTGTATTAAAATTTTGTGTGAAAACTATCAACTTCTAGGTGTTGTAATGATGACAGGAATGTGAAATAGTTAAAATTGTAAATATTTATATGTATATTAGTGTATTCGTCCTTTAGGTTGTATTAAAAAACATTTATGAATATTAATGTATATATATACATCTATTTAAAAATACAAATTGGTTTTATTTAACTATCATATATATATGAGTAAACACATGCACAAATATCTATACTCTTATATAGGAATATATCTATGCACATACACACACAAGATGATATTATATAAAATTGAAGCTGAGATTATATCTATTGTTCAATTTGTTAACATCATAATATAAAATATCTATATATTACTATATGAAGATATTAAGTCTTGCAATGAATTGAAATTGACTTATAAATGATTTACAACCTGTAATCTTTGTGGTATTGTTGTTCCTTTTATGTTCCAAGCATAATATATATAAAATTATGTGTTAAGTGAATCTTTGTAAGTATTATAAGTATATTTATGAATTAGGGATCATTCTAATTATGAGTAAGTGGATCACTATATATAATATAAGTATAATTATGAATTAAGCAATGTTCTATATTCTATAAAAGCTTTCAAAAATAAGTTTATTGAATTAAGTTGATGTGATGTACTTTGGAAACTAAATATATATTCGTGTGTGTGTGTGTGTGTGTGTGTGTGTGTGTGTGTGTGTGTGTGTGTGTGTGTGTGTGTGTGTGTGTGTGTGTGTGTGTGTGTGTCTATATATATATATATATATATATATATATATATATATATATATATATATATATATATATATATATATATGGAAATATTCATCTATTAAAATAACTTGCATTCATTTTTCAGTGACTCATTTATTTATTCCATTGATTTATTAGATAGATCAGTAATTTACCTTCAAGGTGTAACTAAATTACTTAAATGCATAATTATCGAGGCTTGTTTTTATAACTTAGAACTGTATTATTTTGTCTAGTGCCTTGATCATATAGTAAAATTCATTTAAAAATTCAATTGATTTATTCGCATGTATATGGGCTACCTAATAGAAACTTTATATAAAGGTTGGAATTGAATTAATATTGATTCACTTATATTGTTCAAGTTATTGTTGATTTAAAATTTGTGTGTCACTTATATTATTAAATAGTATGGAATATTAATTAATAAATTGTAATAATTTTATTTTGACAATAGAAACTTTCCAAGGGTAAATACAATAGCTTATATTGGCTCAAGAATTCAAAAATGTAATGCAGTGATTTGATTGATATGACTGTGACTTGCTAAACATCAGTGATTTATAATGTCATATATATTCAGTCCATCAAATATCTAATAGCTTGACAAAATAAAGGTTATTTTTATTGGTGTAAAATAACTCAATATGATTATGCAACATTTTATATTTGCATACTTATAGCATCCAAATACCTTGAGAAACTTATTATATTATACTAAGTAATTATAGATGTGCAGGGCTAAGTACTTTTTGTTATAATTATATCTTATTGTCCTTTAAGGTACTTATGTTTTCTTGAATTAGATATAAAAATTTCCTTGAGATACATATTTTGTGGGTTGTGTAAAGATTAACCACTTTGACATTGGATTTGATTTTCAATTTAAGGATGATATCCTATTGCTTATGTTCAACTTTTACAAGTGGTTCTCTTTTAAAGTGCAAATTGAGAGAGGCCTGTAATTAGGTAGTAGTATGAAGAACTTACCTATGTCTATGTTTATTTTAGGTGAAGTTAATATGATTAATATGGTACTCATTCATAAATATAGTAGATGATTATATTGCATATTAATGCTCATCTACCTAGAATTATATTAAACATATCACACTATCCTCATTATAAAAGTTTATGTGAAATATAATATATATTAGATGATATTATAATCATGGTGAATATTTTAGATTAAGGGATGTATGTAATAACTACATTAGTAGGTCTATCCGATATGGAATTATTTATCAGTTTTGTTAGATGAGAGAAGTTATTAACTCCTTAAACCCAGTAGAGTAATAGTTGAGTTTAAATAACTTGAACAACTATGGCCCTGAGGTTATTTTTTTAGTCCCCACTTTATGTTGTATTTATACTCTTGGCTTGATTTAATTTGTTATAGGTACTTACTAACATGAAAAAAATCTTCTAGTTGAAAAATGAAATTCATGATTGGGATTAATCAAATAATATCAAGGATATGCAAATGGTAAGAACCTAGTGATAAACCTTGACTGTTGATTGAAGAACAAAAAAATAAAGAATAATGCTAGTATGAAACATATTTATTATATGTTGTGATGTGTAACATAAATATACAAAATATGTCTACATGAGAATATGTATGATCTTATACATATATACACTGAAAAGGATAACAATAATCCTAAACTTTCTCTAGTGAAATAATTCATAGAGTTATGAAGAATAAGGTACTAAAATCACATGCATAGAATACCTAAAAGGTGTGTTACATCACCTAAATGAAAATGATTGTATAAATTAGTTATGAGTCTCTTTGAGAATCATATGACTAAACTATTGCAATATATTTACATATAGCAATGAAAACATACGAGCAATAGATGATTATGTGAGTGTTTGGTTATATCTAACATATAGGGTTGCATCATGATACTTGATTATATATATATTAATTTGAATGCTAGTATGCAGTTTAATATTAGGATATATATATGGGTGGTATAATACCTTACTTTATTGATATTATGTATGTGTGTCATTCGATTCTTGAAAATTGTAAGTTTGGTTATGTGTTTTATGTAGTTGGGAACCTATGACATTATATGATGGATATTATAGAATACTAAATTAAAAATGTATGTCATATTCAGATGGTACATACTATAATAGTTGGGCTCATACCTATGTTTTCCTGATTTAATGTAGGCTTGTTGATATTTACTATTATTAATGATAGTTAGACAAACTTTCTATATGTGTCCATATAACTTTGAGAGTTTTATGGGTTCTATGTTAGTATGTTATTATGTTCTATTGGAACTGTGACTTTCTCTGTTATACATAGTTACCTAAATAAAAGCCTATATTTCCATGTATTTAATACTACTTTATATGGTTAATTATGGAAAACTAATAATTGTGTCTTAGAATACTAGACTATGATAAGATGGCTTATGATAAGATGTAGTATGTTTGGAAACTAATTTTGGTAGTGAAAATCAGTAGTTAAAGATGTATTTACCTAGATGGTATAAACTATACTCATTATTTCTAGTATGTGATGGAAAATAATGTAATATTGATTCATACTTTCATCAAAATAATTGTATGCTTTGGCTAATCCTATGTTTGGAATGTTACATAATATGTTTGCTTGTAGGATTTAAATTAAATAAATCTTGTGATTGAATTATATTTGACCAATTTCCATTGTTGATTCAATGTAAGGAGTGAGATGAACTTCATTTTGTTACTGGTATCACAATGATAGATGAGGGTAGTTTGAGCAAGTGATGCTTACGAAATTGATTGATATAGATAATTATTATTTATTATTCATAAAACTTTGGGCCAAATTATGTTTACTGATACATTATATTTCATGTGCATGATTTGTATGTTGTGTGATTTCTTGTAATAAAATGGTTTTCTATGATACATTGCATGTTTGGTTTAGATTGGAAATTATACAATACATGGGTGCTTGTCTCTTTGAATTCATGCACCATCACTATCTGTGTACACACTAAATTGGTCAAGGAAACACACATATAATGTCTTTTTCATAGGAGACTATGACTGGAGAATTTGATTTTTACTCACATTTAGCTAGGTCTATTTATCTAACTTGTCTTGGTCTTACTACATTCCCTAGACATATTTTTGCTCATTTCTAAACATCCATAGCATTCTGGACTTAACCTTTTCATGCCGATGAACATCTTTTAGGTCTAGATCCATCCTCCTAGGTCCCACATCCCCTAAACAATAGTACCCAAATAGGACTACATCACTAAAAACCCAAGTTGTCTAGTTTTTAGTTTTGTTTTCTAAGTCTAATTTTGGCGCCAACAATCAGCTTCTTTTATAGGATGAGTTTTACCCCTTTTATTTGCTTCATGTCTATGTTTCCTAATGTCTTCCAAATGCATTAAAATCTCCCAAATTCAAAATAATGAATCTATTATATAAAGGACTACACAAGGTATTTTATATTCATCACTTACCATTTTAACACATTAGACTTAATAAAATCAATCAATAGTATAGATCATCTTCTTTGTATCACACTTAGATATTCATGCTTGATTAAGGAAGAGTCTAGGTGAAATTTATTCTTGCATTAGTCATGCACATTGATTATGCACGCTCCCTTAGGGAGAACTACATCAGATCTAGGACACTTTGTATGAGGGTTGATGTACGCAAAAGTCAAAATATCATGGGTTCTTTATTATGTGATCATTATTCTCACAACTAATTTTTCCTTCCATTTGCTTTGATTCTAATTTTTTTTTCTAGGTGTGTAGACTAATATAGGTACTAAATATTGAAATAGACTTACAATGAGCTCTAGTAACTTTTAGCTATTGAAATTTGGTATGTCAGGTTATACCGAGTAGATGAACAAAAATCAAAAAGCTTTTATCCTTAGGCTAAGAGTGTTAAAAGTAGACAACAGTGCCGAAAGTGGACAATAGTGTTGGAAAGAGGACTACAATGCCAAGTAGTATGGTGTCATAAGTTTGGCACTCTTGTCCAATCTATAAATAGAGTTTTGGTTATTGTTTTCAATAGTCTACCATCCCTACATAGTAATTTCTAGACTTTCCATCATCTATTTTAGCCCAGAATAAGCTAAATTTGATTTCTTCACTCTTACTAATTTTTAGAAAAAGCTACAAGACATATCTATTTGCACAAATTATTAAGATAATTGAGACACATTTACTTACTAATTTACATTTACTTAGATCTTTATTTTATTATAAATTACACTTCTAATTTACTAAAATAATAAAACATTTGGTGAACCTAACTTACTTTGAAATTCTGCACAAAAACCCTAAAAACCCTAAGGATATTTGTTTTTGTTTTTTTGTCATAATTTATTGAATTTAAAAATCATAAATCTATCAATTAATTTCAAAAATATTATATATTTTGTTCAAACCCTGTTTTACACATACTAGGTTCTTTTTGCATACAAACACTTTCCAAACACTAGGAAAAATACATTGCTAATTTTAGAAATATTTTCTAACTTTTAAAAAAAAATCAAGAAAAATTGTACAAATTTAGTCTACATTATTCAAATTATTTCACTAAATTTTTGAAACAATTCATTCAAAACCCTAAATTTCAAAACTAGGTCATCAAATAACAAGCCTTATCTCCTTGCCAATTTTAGAAAAATATTTTAGAAATCTTGCATAATTTCCAAATTTTCTAATTAATAGTTTCTTGTGAAAAACATTCAAATTCCTAAATTCAAATTTTTGTATTATTTTTTGTACATTTTTCATATTTAAAATAATTTTTAGAATTTAAAATTATTATATAATTTTCAAAAACTCAAAAACCCTAGATTTCTAAACTAGGTCCCCAGACCTCAATTTTCCCTCCATTACAACTTTTATAAAAATAATTTGAATTTATTGTAAATTTTTTGGGTTATCAAAATTAAATTTCAAAATTCAATGTTAATAGTTCTTTGTGCATTTATTTTCTTCATAGTAATTTTTAAAGTTCTCTTTAGTAATAAAATGGCCACAAAGGCAATTCCTCCTTCTCATCCCATAGATCAATTTCTAAAATTTTCTTACAATTATGATAATGATTGGAGAAATTTACAAAATTGCACATTAGATTAAACTATAGAAAATGATTTCATTTATACTAAAGATAATGACTATTATTGTAATGAAGTGATGATGTGCATAATGATGAGGGTAAATCACAATTAGATGACTCTTTTTCTCTTAAACCCATCTATTTTATTCTTTACTCTAATGAAAATATCTTTGATAAATGGGAAAGATACTTCTCACATCATTCTCCTAGACACAATGTACAAAATGCACATATTAATCATGTACTTCCAAGTGAACCTCTTATTCGTGATGATTTGCTTCTATGTGAACCTCATCTCTCTCTACCTTCTTCTACTGCTATGTTCAAAACACAACAATATAAATGCATTAGAATTAAGTTACCAAAGCATGGTTGAAATGATCCATTATGTGTTCCTAACTCTACTATCTCAAAATAATGTTAAATAATAACTCTTCTACTCTCACTTCTCATGTTCAAAATGAAGAAAATGCATATACTCCATCCACGAATAGCATAAATACAAACGATATTCCAAATTCCAATGACAAATTATTTTATATTAGAAAGGAATCAAATATTTCTTTTACACCTCTCCCTAGCAATGATGGAAGTGATAATGAATATGATAGTGAACATGCAAATGAATATGATAATGAAAGTGAATATGAAAATTATACTTCAAATTCTTCCATTTCAAATTAATAAAATGTATATTGTGATAATGCATGTAATAATAATGACTAGTATGCATACAATGAAGAAGAAAATGCAGGTCATGCCTCTAACCATTCTCTCACTCCTCTTAAATCTCATGCATGTCAAAATGTTGTTCCTACTTTTATTCATGATTCTATTCCAAATAATGTTTCTACTTCTATGAATGACTCTATTTCCAATAATTCACATGTTAATGATAATAACACATATTGTACTAGATTAGAATGTGATTCACTAGAATAGAAAGACAACAATGAATCTCCCAAGCCACCCCTCACTATATTAGAACCCACTTCTCAATCCTCACCAAAAGAGAATGGTATCCCACATCGCTCTAGTAAGGTCCAATATACCATTACTCCTATGGTTCAAGTGAGCACACCCACTCTTTATGATCCAATCAGTAAACGTAGCATTCCCATGGTTAGAATTAATAATCAAATTCAAAAATTAAATGAACCACTTCAAGATGCTAATGTATAATCCTAGAAGATCATCTCTTTGATGCATGTAGTTGGTGAAATATAACACCAAGTACATCTCCTTATCTTGGACAAAAAAGATTATAAATCTTGTTTGGATGTCAATGATCTACATGATAACCCTATTTCAAAGACATTCATAAAATTTTCATTGGCTAAGCATTTCAACACGCAATCATTACCTCATATTGATGAAACTAGAGATCCATTCACACACCTTCAGGCCTTTCGTAAGGCTTTGCCACCTCATGCAATCCCTTTGATTCTACTCAAGTTGTTTCAGTAGACATTAATGGGGGAAGCACGGAATTGGTTTTTTCATCAACTCCACATTGGTTCATTATACACATATGATGACCTAGAGGAGGCATTTCTTAGAAACAATATTATAAACACAAGCCCTCATATTACATATGAGAAACTTACGACACTACATCAGACTTATTTAGAGCCAATTAGTAAGTATATATTAAGATTCAAGGATCATTTGTTAAGATTGATATACAAACCAACAGATCTAGAGATTCAACATATCTTTATCAAGGGCCTTCACTAGCCCCTCCTTGAGCATCTACTATATTAGATAAAGACTTGTTTCATACATTTGTGTTACACAGTTCTAGCCTTGGAAAAAAAATTAGGATTAATTGAGGCAAATTCAGTTGATTAAATCACTCTAGACTTCACAATAGCATCTCAAGATATAACTCCTACCATTTAACATCTACCATGTCCTAGACAAGATAGGAGACCAAACTAGAAAAGCAACCAATCAAGAACAAAAAGTAATTTTTTAGAACACAACCTATAGTATGAACTATAAAGAACAATAGTAAAATACCACTATAGTTTGATTTAGATTGTCATATCCCATCTATCATGTTATCAGTACTACTATATAAGAGGTTACTCACATTACCTTCTATTACTGATGTGAAACACATATTTTACATAGACAACCACATCAAACCTTTTATAATTATCATCATATATGTGCACATAATGATGATAATTATTATGCAATCAATGATTGCATTAATAGATGTGTTAATTAGGGCATTATCGCATTCACATAAGGGGCATAGAGATATCCATTATGGAACCCTAGACCTCATTCCTCCATGATTGAGTCATCCCAGGACATTCCTTTATAGAAATCATTGGTCACTCATCTAGAGAACAATACAGGTTTTAGGATATAATCTCATAAGAGATCCCCTATTCCAACTATTCAAAAAGTTTGGAAACTAGTAGAAAAAAACAACCCACATATAATAGTGTAGTCTATGGGATACATAGTGCAGTTCCGTATACATATCCAATAGAGTCACAGGTACCATAACAGAGTACTACTCTAGAGAGATATTCATTATAGCTAAGTGTTTAGGGTCTTATCTCATGTGACAATCCGTTACAACTAAGATTAGTTGAATGGATTTTACAAAATATTGTTCTAGAGAGATATTCATTAAAACTAAGTTTTTAGGGTCCTATCTCACATAACAACCCATTAAGGTTAATATTAAATGATCCCTCAACATAGGTTTTAGCTCCATTTCAACATATTGCACATCCATATACATCACAATAGAGGCCACAGGGTATTTGGTTATAGATAGATGAGCCTTCATCATAACAGATAGTATCAGCAATAGAGCACCTTCGTACACAGCATGAGTAGTATGGGCAGTTGTTCATGTGGACGATAGGGTTCAAATACTGATAAAACATAATGTGATACAACATACATTTAGTTTAACATCAGATCATAGATTCCTTTAGCAAGGTAAGGATGGAGCCAAAGGTGTAGCTAACATTTACATTCTTGAGCCACTACTAGGGATGTAATACACACATAGTGCTATCTTACTTCTCCCATACTAACAATTAGCATTCTTAATTCCAAATAGTTATCCCTAACTAGAACTAGACTATCTAGTCCTGACATTAACAAATCAAACTTATCTAAATCATATTTTACCAATGTTCAACTTAATCAGCTTATCCAAAAAAAATTAAATGTTAAAGCCAACTTAAATTTATCCAAATAGATTCCCAATTACCACAATGAATAAATATTTTTTTACATACAATTATAGCTCAAAATCAATGAACCTAGCATCACATTTATCAACACATCAGATTCAAACATATCGAAACATCAAATCACATATCCAAAGTACTAATTTACCAAGAAAATGTGACAATAGAAATTAATAAGAGATCAACCATTTAAAAAATCAACCACTTACCATCCATATACCCACGTATTCTAAAATCCATAACATGAGTGTAAATGAGTTCAAAATAAAACCAACATCCAAATATGTATCATGTAAAAGTATAATCAATCATTATTAGGGATTATTCCCTCACTCTTAGTCTCAATCTCTCCTCACATATTAGTCCCATAATCCTATCTCACACTTGACAATCCTACACCTCCTCGAGATCCTGAATGCCTCTTACACTGGTTGTCTCACTCCAGCAAATGACCATACACCTCATAGAAGTTTGCATGTCGCCACTAATGATCCATGTAATCATCCATAATATTTGAACTCACCAATCCACAATCAGGAGGAGGAATCCTATATCTATCTTTGTCAACCCTTAGCTCACCTCTCTCTCTCTCTCTCTCTCTCTCTCTCTCTCTCCTCTCTCTCTCTCTCTCTCTCTCTCTCTCTCTCTCTCTCTCTCTCCTCTCTCTCTCTCTCTCTCTCTCTCTCTCTCTCTCTCTCTCTCTCTCTCTCTCTCTACCTTAGCATATGTAGTTATATCTATAACAACCCAATCAAATAAAGCATAAACACCAATCAAAATAGTCACTCTCTCTATTGAATCCTCTTCCACAACATCATCAATAGCATACCATATAAGCTCATACAGTGTAGAATTAATGATAGTCTCCTAAAACACGTCATCCCCACCACTAGCCCTAGAAATTCCATCACCCCTGTATACCTCCCACTCCACCTGTACATGTAAGAAGGAAAACACTACAATAGATATGTACTTTCAAAATACAAACTCAAGCAAAAATTTAGAAGCAATTCAAATACAATTATTGCTTACCTCCCATCATGCAAATTGGCTCAAGATCCTTATATATAGGAAGATCTAATCTATTCATGTGGTACAATAGATTCCATATCTCCCTAGCCCACCATGTAGTGTACCCCTTGCTACATCCCATGTTATCCACATCATGAACATCTATAGCCATATCCTATGCATCCATAGGTAAAGGTGATAACTTAGCCTCATTAGGTTTCACACGTGCCCTTGCTCTTGATGGTGATCATGCACTCCTCAACAATACCCATGTTATAAGAAGAATAACTTGTTGCACTCCAAACTACCTCATCACATGTTCATACTAAAATCACTCATAAAATCTAGACTAATGATCATGTAACCAGCGATTGACCCTAATATACCATGTCTACTCTCCATCTCCAACACATCATAGGAATCCTCTATAGGGCCTCCATATAATATCTAGGGCCACCAACCTATCTATCACCCTCCTATGTGGTCTATCCCATGGTATCTAATAGATAATTCACTCATCCATCTCTCACCAAATGGTTGTGGATATGCCCAGCTCACCCATGGTAACCCAATAGGTTGCAAAATCGTTATGTGCTCATATGCCCATCAATGTAACAATATGAATGCACCCACACCACTTCTAAATGGATCCTGAGTAAATCTATAGAAATCCCTATACAAGTGGGCAAGCATAGTCCTACCCCAAAATAACAATGTACCATATATCTCAATACTGTGAACCACCCTATGCATCCTATAGGAAATAGACACTCCACTACCATCCACTACAATAAATAAGGCCAACAACATAGCTAACCATTTTTGCAAGTACGAAACACTCAACTACACAATTAATATCAAAATCACATCACTGTCACTACCTTGATGATGTACTCCTATAAGAACCATAGAAAAGTATCTAGATGCTCGATCAATGGCATCTACATCCATATCCTCCTAAAATATCACATGCCACCCACTAATCGGAAAATGTAAAATATGGTATACATCATCAAAGTAACAGTAATCTGTACTTGTACCTTCATCTAATTCATTTCCTGGCTTGTATCCCTCTTCAAGTTCAATCTTGAAGACCAACCACCACACAACCTGTGGTGCACCTCCTGTCATCCAAGTAACCTGCCACATCCAAACCTACAACTCCATGTAGTGAAGACCTTGACCCTGCATAGCATGAATCCCTGCTGCTAGTCCCTCTCAAATACCTGAGAATCCATTGAACTACCCTCCAGTACTTCTTCCATGAATTGGCTCTAAACTCTCTGACAACTCCCACTAATTGGGAAAACTCAGGTCTACACTCGACCTCATTTGATTTCAAACACTGTTCTAAGTTTAGCTTGAACTATCTAGCCCTTGGTGTGCTTACTAGTTCTGCATCCTGCGTATTGAACCCCGCCAACACCTTCTTCACATCAGCTCCAACTAGAGACAAAATCAACCTGTGATCTTCCATGTCTCTTATGCTAAAGAATTTTGTTGCTCCCAAATTCTTCATGACATACCTCTGAACTAACTTTACCTTAAGCTCAAAAACTCCCTACATATGTAACCCTGCAACAAGAAACCACACAACAGTAATAGGATAATGTTGCAATCATCATCCAACCCGATAAAGTCAAACACAATAGTCACACTGACATTGACTAAAGCCTTGCTTTGTCATCCACCTGTCAAAACCTATACCACTATCCTGCAGCTTCCTTAAGACCATATACCCTGGCCTTCTGTCTCACGTTTCCATCCAATCTCTTCTTTAACTTGGAAATCCATTCATCTGTCAGTGTTTTCATCCTGGCTGGCAACTCTACCAAACCTCCCGCTTGATTCTCTTCTAAAGAATTCATGCCATGCTCCCATTGTTTCCTAGATTCTACCTGTATTGCCTCTTCACGTCTTCCTAGTTCTTGAAAATTAGTAGGAAATAAGTAAGAAGGTGAACAATGAATATGAGGTCCACTTACCCTTTCAGTCCTCCATATGGGCATTTGAGACTCCTTGACAGCTTGTTATCCACCCAACATCTATTTTAGTGACCGATCTCGACCATCTCCCAATCTGCACCCTATCGACGTCAGTTCCCTGTGACTGACCCTTATTATCAACTTCGGTTCCCCATGACCGACGTCGGTCTCCACCTGCTCGACACCACTGACTCTGCTGGTCTACACATGACCGAAATCGGTATCTATTTGTTCGATGTTGATTTCTCCTGACCGACGTCGGTACCTGTGTTCACCTATGAGTGATGACTTTTTACCCACAAGCTCCCTTAGATCAAAACCCTATCCAAATCAACACAACCCTACTCAAAATAATCCATCATTCTCCACTGATCTCTATCCGTCATCTCCTCCATGAACACCAAGGCTTTCTAGGTCTTAAGTTTATCAAAGACATTTGTCTTCCACTTCAGAACATGCATCCCCTTCTTACACATGTGACCAAGCCTACAAAGCCACATCTCTGCAATAGAAGGTGAATAAGTAATATAAGTAAATAGATAAAGGATACCTACTTTCTTACCACCATCTAATTCAAGAGCATCTGTTGTGAGAGTTACTGTGCATCTCTCATCACCCAACTTTACTAAATAAATTAGACTCATCTCCAAGACTAGGACCTACATGACCTTCTTCAACACTTGTGTGTTACCTGTCTATAATTTCAGCTTCACTTCCCCTTTGCCAATAATCTGACAAGGCTCACCGGCCCCTAAATAAATCTTTCCAAAGTCTCCCTGGACATACCCATGACAAGATGTTGTATTTTGGGCTACATGGAAAGAGGCAATAGAATCTATAAACCAAGATTCTACTTTATCCAGAGCATCCTGTGTAATAACACCTACAACATCTACTTCTTCATATTGATCTACTACCAATCAATCTGACCATTCGTGCTATTCAGTTTCTCCATTCGTAGCTTACTTTCTTATGCCATTGTTATACTCCCACTCAATCTGCAACACCTAAGAGTGACCTGTAATCAACAAAACACTTAACATGCTTTGACCACCTATTAGTGTACCTAAGCACGCTCTGATACCACTTGTCAAGATTGGTACCAACCTGGTCAACCTACTCCACCTGCTCAGATACCAACTGTCAGGATCTACCGCCCACTAAGGGCACACTTGATTACCTTTGTATTAGCAACTAAACACATAATTTAACTAGAATGATAAGTAACTAGAAATATGAAACAACATAGAATATGAGAGACAATACCCAATTATATTAATACTCATTCAGAAGAAAATACAATACAGAAGATGCCACACTTCTTCTTCTCACACCTCTAGATCTCCCACACTTCTAGGGTTCACTAGTAATTCTCCTTTAATAGTTCACTCTCTCAATTACGGTCACAACAATCAACTCAAGCATAGAGTTGTTGTTCACCTCCACCAGTCAGTAACAACACTACCAGTACACTAAGTACACAACCATAATCCAAGTATATCTCCCTGCTCTTGCAACAACCTACAAATCACCAGACCTTACTTACCATGTAGATGTCTCTACACCCTGAAGAACCCTTCTCCTTGCCTCACCAAGTCCTTATGATTCTTCAACCAGTACCCTGGTGGATGTTCTACCAGAACATGCACAACCTGTAACTCTCCTTGATCATACACACTCGGCACCCCTTTGGAACTAGGAGGAGGTACTCTTGCTCTCTACACAATCACAATGGCTATCTAGCACTCTTGCTCTCTCTCTTCTGAAAGAGCTAATCTTTACTCTCTCACTCTAATACAATTTTATAATACAGCCCATGAGTTTATTATATAGATCTCTTGCATACAATAATTAGACCCTAATTACAATAATTAGATCCGCAACTCAAGACTAAAATTAGCCTCTTAACATGCAAACAACTTGTTCATTAACAAACTATTCATCAACTCACACTTCTGGAACCGCACAGGTGACCGATGTCGGTCCCTATCTACTTGGAGGTGATCGACATCAGCCGATCCATGACCGATGTCGGTAGCTTCTTGTCCACTCTTGACCGACGTCGGTTGGCCTGACCGACACCGGTGTCTGTGACACTTTAGCAACTCCTCCTATTCGCATCTTGGTGAAGCTTTTAGGTCCACAACCTAATAGACACTCCACTGCCATCCACTACAATAAATAAGGCCAACAATATAGCTAACCATTTTTACAAGTACAAAACACTCAAATGCATAATTAATATCAAAATCACATCACTATCACTACCTTGATGATTTACTCCTATAAGAACCATAGAAAAGTATCTAGATGCTCAATCAATGGCATGTGCATCCATATCCTCCTACAATATCACATGCCACCCACTAATCGGCAAATGTAAAATATGGTATACATCATCCAAATTAATAGTAATCTCCCTAGCAGGGAGCCATAATGTACAAGTATCATCATTCCACCTCTCACATAAGGCAATAATTACATACCTATCCCACTATATAGTACCCAGGTCACATAAATGACATAATCTATCCCTATCCATCACAACACACTCATTTGATGATAATGGCAACATCCTTAGTGTCTTCATAACCTAGCCTCTGTATAACTCTCTCATCTGCACCTCTACCTACAAAATACAACAAAAATCTAAAGATACATCAAGTTACCATGCAATGTAAACAACAAGATGATACAATATCAAATAGCAAATTAGAAACTCTAAAAGTCATCAACATCAAACATTAGCACTACAAAAGGACACTAGCAGTGGTCAATAGTACCAAAACCTAGATAATAGTGTTAAACCTTGGAAAGTATTGTTGCCTCTATGATAAGATCACTAGAACTAGTAAAGCATCCTTTAAACCACTCAAAATAGCTCATAATGACTAAAACATGCGTTTAAAAAAATAAAAATCAAATCACTGGCTTACTTACTAGGCTAATCTCCCTGTTGGCCTCAATCTGAGCTATCATTAGCTCTAAATGTGCCATAGAAGGTGCTCATATCCTTAGAATATTAAACTCTAAATCTCTAATATCTCAAACTTGTCATTTCATAAATGAACCTAAAGTCAATCCAAATTCCTATATCAACCAACTATTTATTCAACAGTAAAACATTATTTTTCTCATTAATTGAGAACCATAGTTATGTTTTATAAAGCATTTTGATCCTTATAATTGTAATGATTACACCTTCAACATTACATAATATTTACTCTTTCAATAATTCATTCTCCTACTACGAAATTGACAACAGTGTTAGAAGTAGATAATAATAGTGGAAGTTGACAACAGTGTCAGAAGTAGATAATACTATAAAAAAGTGGACTATAGTTCCATGTAGTAGGGTACCTTGAGTTTTGCACTCATGTCCAATCCAAAAATAATGTTTTAGGTCCTATTTTTTATAGTTAAACATCCCTACATAGCAATTTCTAAACCATGCATCATTTCTTTTAGCTTAGAGTAAGCTAAGTTTGATTTCTTCACACTTATTACTATTTTTAAAAAAATTAAAATACATATTTATTTACAAAAAAATAGTAGGCTAATATAGAAACATTTACTTATTAATTTAAATTTACTCAGACTTTTATTTGCTTAAAAATTAAACACCTAATTTCTTAAAATAATAAATCACTATCTACTCATCCATGAATGGAGGGCCATTTCTTGAAATGAATAGTGTGGAGGATCATTAGTTCATGGATAGTGTAAAAAAGTGCTTAGATGATGTTCTCCTCCCTATAAAAGTATTACTTATTGAGATGACACTTGAGATTGCTACAAATACTTGAATTTGGTAACTATACTCTGGGGAAGCTATGTATCTTATATGTACATTGTGTTATACAATTTTTATTATTTAAAAATGTTATGAAGAGTTTTAATTACTTGATATTGTATATTAATAGTAGTGGATACAGACTCATTTCAGTTTTAGTTGAGTTAATGTGATTACTTTATATATTTATTTTAATATGTGTACTCTCATGATATGAGAGATCAATATTATGTGATGTATTATGCTTGTTACTATTATCACACCTTGAGTATTTCGTATGGTCTCTATTGATTCTTGGGGTGTAATATATTTTTGGTTATATGTGTTTTTAAAAGAAATTCCATGTATTTTATATTTCTAACGTAGTAAGGTTGTTACATGTGATATTAGAGTTTTGGCAAAAACCGTAGGACCTAATGAGTCTATTAGAATTTTTGTGTCTTTCTGTTCACTAGTGTTAACTTAGTGAAATAAAGTATTGCACAGGTATTTTGGAGTTGTATTATCTCAGTGTGGAACCATCTTACACCATGATTAGAGTTTGCAGTCTTCATAGATCTTGCTGTATTACTTGGTAAATTTTATTAGAATGAGACATTCAATAAATTTATGTGTGGGGAGCATTGAGTTTGTACCCTAAGAATCACACATACCCTTTTAAGTTGTTTAGGGGTTGGTCTTTTTAGTGTCTCAATGGTGATGGTTGTATTTGAGGATTACGTGAGTACATAGAATAGTTCTTGACTTAAATGTTTCTACCATAGTTTGACTACTTAGATCAAAAACATCAATTATGATTACATCCTTATTGTTAACTAAGTCACCAATCTCATTTGTGTTTTGTGTATTTATTAAGCACAAAATGCCTCTCAATTAATTATGTATGCTTTAGTTTTTTATCCTTATCTTCACTAATCTTAGAAATGGAAAAATATTATAAGATCATTTTTTTATTTGGTACCACCTAATGTGGTGGAAATTATTTTATAGTAGAGTGTTGTTTCTTGATTAATAATTCATTTGTGCTAGGCATATGTTTAGGGACCGACACCCTTAATCTATGTGGTTTAAGGAGTGTCATATCTCTTAGTTAGCTTAGATGTGAGTTTTTATTATCTTATTATCCTTTGACATTATTATAAGCTACCAAGAGGATTCACATTTTCTTGATGTTGATATAATGTTCTCTTGTATAAGAACAAGATCCTAAAATGTTATTTTGACCATATTCCTTGGAGTTCATGGGTTAAAGGTATTCTACTTCCTGTTGAGATAAAATTTGTAAGATTGGATGAATTTATACATCTTTGTGGTTAGTATTTTATTTCTTCTATTTTTAAAAATATATTGTGGAAATATACATGCAAATTTGGTAAGTAGGTAGTGAATTAGAAGCATTGAATTGTGGCAATTTATTTTTACCTTTTGAGGGCATATAGGAATTTTTGTGATGATCGTTCTTTACTATGATGTCTTAGGGTCACTACTTTATCTAACTTGTGATCATAGACCATGTCAAGTGGTGAACTTTCTATATACATTAATTAAGAACTATAAGTTGATTATATTTCTCATGTTATTCTTCACCCTTGATTAGATATTTATTATTATATTTTGCATAGAGTATGTTGTTTGAAGAGTTATTTTTATTCTTTTCACTTGAAGCGAGTAGAGTATAAGATGTGTGAAACATATTATCAATATAAGGATTGAGATTAATTTTTAATTTTTATCATTATAGCTGAGCAAGTGGGGATATATGTCTCAGTAGTGGTGTAGGGATGGTGTGATCCTTGGCTTTTGTATGTATGTTGATTTTAACATTATGTCCTCTTAACTATGAATATAACAGAATAACTTAAGTTGTAAAATATGATACTAGTTATGACATATGCCAATTTAATATAATTACAAATTAATTATATAATTTTTCTTTATGTATGTTGATATATATAGAATTATTAAGCATATAGTATTATTTTGTATGATCTATTAGTACATATTTGTGTTTTATTGAACCTTGTGCACAATATGGAGATCATTAGGTCATGGAGAAATGAGGGAAGAGTGGTGAATTATAAATGTGAGTTTCAAGTGATAAGATAATATCCTAGTTAGCCTCACATTCACATGGTTGTTACTAAGTTAGATCTGATAGATGGACTTGTAGAATCTAAGATTTTATAAATGCACTTATCAAATTAATTCATATGACTATATACATGTATACAATGGAATGTTTATTCCATAATATTGTATACATTAGAAATATAGTATTATTTTTTCATACTCATCATCATACATTTTAGGAGCTCCGTGGAGTAATGACAATATTGATATGATATACTTATTAGGAGCTATGTGGGGGTAACAATACTATTAACTTATCCACATCATTCTTTCTAAGATCCCTAATTACTTTTTTCCATAATAAAAAAAAACACTCTCTAGGTTCAGAGAGATGTGTAGAGGAGATGAAATATTTTCTTAAACTCTTCCTGGTCATTTGTTTTATATTGTAGGATGATCTTATGTGCTCTTGAGAAGTTAGTGCAATTTTTACTAAGATATGTAAGACCCTTCAAGGAACAATAAGTGGTTAGCCCTATAGTATATAAGTTTGTCTTAATGATTTTGGCTTTTGAGGTGGTCATTATAGAATCAATTAAAGTTATTAATACTCATAAAAATTATGTACATAATAGTGATATATCATAGAGTAGGGTCTGGTGGGACCAATACTCTAGAAGTAGTACCATTTGAAGGAACTACAATGAGTTCTATAAGTAATTTTATTTTTATTTACTTAATTTGATACTGTATAATATGTTATTACTTTGCTAAGTAATATTTTTAATTCAAAACTTATGTTTGAATAAGAATCATTGAAGACAATGATTAGATCTAGAAAGGAAATATGTTACATCTCAATTTTTTGTTAGACAAATTTATTAGATTATGCATGGATATCCATAGTTGACAAATTTAAATTCAACTATTTTTAACTATGTTTAGGATATATGATATTATGAGATAGTAAAATATTTATTAGATACATAATTGTTTTAGTTTGAGTTAACTATAGTATACACATTTACATTTTGGCATATTGATACATTGTTTTAGTTCAATTTGATGCTATATATTTATCATGACTATTATGGTTTAAATACCTATTTTTTTACGAGGTGGATGGAGAAGAATTCATCCCTCAGAGTGTGTTGGAAAGAGAGCTTCATCAGAGAGAGTGACATAGATGGAGACATCAAATGTCAACAAAGAGTTAGCAAAACCCTGTAAATACCACTGTAATTAGTACATAATAGAAATACATTAAAAATAATTACTTATGTTGTGTTTATTTATTGCTTAGAATATTGTTTTATGTGATTTTTCAGAGTACGTAAAAAATACCATAATGAATTCTTTTACGCATTGGCATATTTTATTATTGATGATAATAGGAATAATTTTGGTAAAAGTAAATTTAAAATACAAATTATTTCTAAATTTTGAGATTGCCATTTAAAAATTTGTATAGTATATTTAGATGCTAATTTAATTGAATAAAATTATGAAATTTTATCATTCCATATTTATAATATATATAAAAAATTAAAATTTATCTAGAAAAATAAAAAATGATAAAAGACGAGATTTATTTAAATCTCACGAGGAAGGGAATAAAGCAAATAAAAAGAAGAAAATATTAAGGACAAAAACAAAAAGAAATGATTAAAATTAAAAATTCAAGATAAAAGAAACTGCACCTATTTCAAAAGTAAGGAAGGGGAGAAAGTTACCATCTTATGCACTGGAGAAAACAAGGTAGGAGGGAGGTATGAAGAGAACTTTTGCACCGATCATGCCATTCTGATGCTTGGACATGTAGGTGTTGTAATAAAATTTTGTGGAGAAGTTAATAATTTTTGGGTGTTATAATGATGAGTCGAATCTGACATAGTTAAATTAGTAAATATTTATGTCTTTTAGCATCTTTACCCTCTATATTGTAGCAAACAACATTTGTGAAGATTAAAGTATATATACCTATATTTAAAAATATGGACTCGTTTCATTTAGCTACCATATATATTTGAGTAAACACATGTACAATGCTCTGTACTCTTCTATAGTAAAACAAATATATATAAAAATAAAATACAAGCTGATATTATATCTATTGTTCAATAACATCATCTTATAAAATATCTGTACATTATTGTATTAAAATCCTAAGTCTTGCAACGACTTGAAATCGACTTATAAATAATTTACACCCTGTAATCTTTAACGCGTTGATGTTCCTTCTAAGTTGTAGAGATTATATATATATATATATATAATTATGAGTTAAGTGGATCACTGTAAATATTATAAGTATATTTATGAATTATAGATCGCTCTAATTTTGAGTAAGCGGATCGGTATATTTAATATAAGTATAATTATGAATTAAGGAACGTTGTATATTTTATAAAAGATTTATAGCACGCACAGAAATAAGTTGCTGGAATTAAGTTGTGGTATACTTTACCAACCAAACATATATTCTCATTCATATATATATACACACACCAATGGAAATATTCATCTATTACGACAACCTGCATTTATTTTTCAGCAACTCATTTATTTAATCCAATGGTTTAGTAGACAGAGCATCGATTTACCCTCGTGCAGTAATTAATTTACTTAAATACATAATTACTGAGGGTTGTTATTACAACTTAGAATCGTATTCTTTTGCCTAGCACCACAATCTTACAGTAAAATTCATTAAAAACGTGAATCGATTTATATGCATGTATATGGACTGCCTAACGAAAAGTTTATGATCAAAAATATTAATAAAAAGTTTGGAATTGAATTAATACTGAGTCACTTATTTTTTTCGAGTCATTCTTGAAATAAATTTTGGGCGTTGCTTATATTGTTAAAGAGTATTCCGTATAAATTAATAAATTATAATGATTTTACCTTGACATTAGTGACATGCTACTTCAATGCCTTATATTGGCACAGCAATTCAAAAATGAAATACAACGATTTGCCTGATATGACTATGATTTGCTAAACAACAGTGATTTATAATGACATATATATTCAGTCCATCAAATATCCAATAGCTTGACAATATAGCATCGATTTTTATTGGTGTGAAACGACTCAATATGAGTATGTAGCGTTTTATATTTGTATACCTACAATGTCCAAATACCCTGAGGAACTTATTATATTATACTCAGTAAATATAGATGCACAGGGCTAAGTACTTATTCTTATAATTATATGTTATTGCATTTTAAGGTCCTCGTGTGTTCTTGAATTAAAAATAAAAATAATCATTCATTCAAGATATGCAACAACATTGAAGAAATAAAATGTACCATAAAAGAGAGAGACACCAAATTTTTACGTGAAAACCCAAAGTGGGAAAAACAATAGAGAACTATCTCAAGTATGCAAATGACCACAAACTCAAATTTACAATGTTTGCAAACACCAACTTCTAAGAGCACCAACCCCTTTACTGAGCACGAACACAACAATGATTTGTGAGCACCAACCCACAGGAGCAATAACCCCTCTATGTAGATAACACAATTATCTCTCAATGTTGTTTTCTCAATAAATGATAGAAATCTATAATATCTCTTCCTTTTCTAATCTCGTTTATCTTCTTTCCTCTTGCTCTTCTTAGCAAAATACAAACCATGGACACTCTTGCATATTACAAATGGATTATCAAGTCTTTATTTATAGCTTTCCAAAAGACCTTTGGCATTCACCCTTTGTTACTCTTCACTCCTCATGGAAAATGGCACCAAACATGCATGACCCTTCCAATCTTTATATTTGAAAAGTCATATGGTGATCCTTCATAAGCAAATGCATTCTTTCCTCTTTTGTCTTTATCTTGGTGACTTTTCATATTCCATAAAGTGTATCTTCATGAGAAATTACACGCTTTCTCTTTTATCTTTGCTTGTTGCCTCTTCGAATTCTTTAAGATGACTCTTCATGGAAAAATGTGTCACATTCCTCTTTTGTTTACCTTGTGACTCTTTGACTTCTCCATGGACCCTCTTTTGACTTTTATGAAACCAAAAGTATATTCATCAATATTAAATAAATGTCAATACACATTAGCTAAAATATAAACATTAAAAACACCTTTAGACAATAAATGTTATGGGGCCTATATCACCAATGCTATACCTTTGACATCAATGACAATATCTCCAATAATTTCTCCCATTGTCATTGATGATAATCTCAAACTAAAACTGCCACATCTTGAAACATGTATTGTACATGCCAACCTACACATACTACCATTTGAAAAACATACAGTAACTCCCTCTTACTGTAGCATCATATTCATGTTCCCTGTACCTATTCTTGTTTCTATTTCTTATACCTAATTTTAATCTTATTCCCCTTTGACGTTAATGGCAAAGGATCTATCTTAGAGCTAACACTTAGCTCCCCCTCAACTGATGTTGATCTTCAATGAGAGGAAGTAAAAGGAATTACACTCAACTTCTCTCACAGATACTCAAATGTGTCTTTTGGTAGTACCATTGTGAAAATATATCCAATCTATTTTGTAGTATTAATATATACCATCTTAGCTTGTTGATCTATAACCTACTCTTTTTATAAGTGATATATGATAAGAATATGTTTTGTTCTTTAATATATCACTAGATTCTTAGATATATTAATAGCACTTGTGTTGTCACAAAAAATAGAAATAGGTTCATCATATTTTATATTGATATCTTCTAAAGTTTGTTTCATCAAAATCACTTGAGTACACCACAATACCACTGTAATATATTTTGTTTTAGCTATGAAAAGTGACTAATTTTTTTTTTTGCTTGGCCATGATACTAAGCTATCAACAAGAATGTAAGATCCTCCACTTGTGCTCTTTTTTTCATCCAAAAAACCTACCCAATCTAAATTTGTGTAAGCAACCAAAGTAAAATCTTTGTCTGTGGGATACCATAATCTACAATCCAATGTCTCCTTGACATATCTAAATATTTTTTTTACCAAATGAACATGAGTATCTTTTGTAACTCACTGATATCTTGCAACCATACCTACTACATGAATTATGTTTGGCCTCGATGCCATCAAATATAATAGACTACCAATCTTTTATATATATATATATATATATATATATATATATATATATATATATATATATATATATATATATATATATATATATATATAGAGAGAGAGAGAGAGAGAGAGAGAGAGATATTTTTAACAGGTGAATCTTCATCCTTGCTCACTTTATTTTTTGTACCTATTGGTGTGCCAACAAGTACACAATCCTCAAAACTAAATTTATTTAACATTTCTTTGGCATATTTACTTTGAGATATAACTTTTTTTATCTGACTAGAATATTTGTAGCCTTAAGAAAAGTGACAATTCTTCAAGCATAGACATCTCAAGTTATTTTTGCATATTATCATAAAATATTTTTTTCATATTTTCTATGTTTCCTCCAAAAATGATGTCATCAACATATACCACAACAATCAATTGATGCTCACCTTCTATTTTGATGTATAGATTACTATCAGTAAAACCACTCTTAAAACCTTGATCTTGCAGGTACTTATCATGTCTTGCATACCAAGCTCTAGGAGATTGTTTCAATCCATGTAGTGCTTTCTTCAATCTGCATACATGGATGCTATCATTTAAGAGAATAAATCCCTGAGGCTACTCAATTTAGACATCCTTTGCAAAATTCCCTTTTAGAAAGGCGTATTTGACATCTATCTTAAACACTTTAAAATTTTTAAACACTGCATATGCAAGAAACATTTTAATAACCTATAACTTTACTACTAGTGAAAAATTTTTTTCAAAATCTATACCGTCAATCTAAGTATATCCTTTACATAATAACTTGGATTTATTCCTAGTAACTTTACCATCTTCATTCAGCTTATTTTTGTATAACCACTTCATTCTTATCACATATTAATTTTTTTTGTCTAGGCACTAATTCCCAAGTATCATTTTTTTTATTTGATTTCATTATTCACCCATTGCCTTAATATATTTCTCATCATTTGTAGTTTTAAAAAAAATTAGTCTAAATTTTTTTATAACAAAGAAAAATTTACTTGCTCAAATTCACTTACAATCATCTTTCTAGTGTGAACTCCTTTATTTTTGCTCCTCATGATGTCACTCTTATTATGATTTCTCTAAGTATATTTGGAAGGAGTTTTGGTGTCCTTTTATTCCTTCTTCTCATCTTCATTTTATTCTTCAAAATATTCTTTTTCAATGATTTTAAGAATGTCTACTAGATCACTGGCTCTTTATACTCCATTTTATTATATCCTGACACTTACAAATTCAACTATTTTCTTAGTTTTTTTAATAACATTTATAATATTTAATTTTGAAAGAATAACTAATAAATATACATTCATCTGCTCTAGATTCAAGCTTACCTAATTTTTCATCGATTCTCATTATGAAGTAGCTATTGTTGAAAACTATGAAATAATCAACTATAATTAGTTTGTATTTTTATAGCTCAAACGGAGTCTTGTCACTGTTGTATCTCAATAATGTTATGTTCTAAATATGAACTATTTTGCCAACTACCTCTCTTCAATATTAATTTAGTATCTTAGATTCATTTGACATTGTCCTCATCATCTCTTAAACTATTCTATTTTTCCTCTCTACTACTCCAATTTGTTATGTAGTTATCGTTGTTGAATAATATCTCTTTATCCCATGGTATTCACAATACTTATAAGTTCATATGACATGAATTATCCTCCTTAATTTGATCTTAGGCAATTAATCTTCAAATTAGTTTCATTCTCAACTAAAGCTTTGAATGCTTTGAATTGTCTGAAAGTTTCTAATTTTTTCTTTAAAAATATTATCCAAGTCATGCACATAAAATAATCAATAAAAAACATGAAATATTTCTCACCTTGATAAATTTGTGTTCTCATAGGTCCACACAAATCAATGTGAACAAGTTCTAACATCTGAGTGGTCGAGTATTCTTGTGTCTTGAACCATCTTCTGACTTGCTTCTCATGCGGACATGATTTACAAAGCGTGTTGGAGGGCTTTGTAATTTTTGAAATCTTTTTTGGTAATTGCTTCTTGTTGATGTTGACAAGATTATCAAAATTTATGTGTCCCATTATCCTGTCATAGCTAACTTTATTCAATCGGACTCAAACAATATCTTTCACCTTTGATATCTAATAATATATATAAATTTTTGTCTATTTTCTAAGCATTTACAACCAATATATCTGAATCTTTTCTTCTAATCTTACAACCTTTTGCATAAAAATTTATTGTGTTTTCTTGATTAAACATTTTAATTAGACTCAAAAAATTATACTTAAGACCTCTACATATAGAACATTTTTAGTTTTAGATCTACCATTATCTAGATTTAGTGTACATTTTTTGGTAATTTTGGAAATAATACTATCTTTAAATTTAACTATGCTCGCATTGATCTTCTTCAAGGTTATAAAATTTATTTTGTCTCCTATCATGTGCCTCAAATATACAATATCAATGAACTATGCTTTTTCTTCATTTTTTGTATGCAAAGTTGTCTAGACCAACATAGACTTTTTAGGGTGTTTCTTTTGTCATGCCCTGTCTAAACTTTCTTCTTTATGAATGGAACCTTGAAACTCTAATCCTTTTTATTGACTCAAACATAATTCTATAGTACTGATTTATGTGCTTGAAGTTATTTCACTTGTAACATATTATAGATTCTTCATTAAATTTTGATACATGAACAAAAGAGTTGTGGCTTCTACTAGACTCTACATGAGTTTCCTTCTCTTTATTTCCAAAATTGTTAATATTTTTTTAACATTCCATTTTCTTATAAATATATATATAACAATAAAAATAATAACCATAAAAATAGAACCTATTTGTATATCTCTCATCTGATTGCTTTTTGTAGCTCTGTTTCTTTCAACCTTCTTTATTTGAGATGTCCTCTATGTTTTTAAATTCTTCCTCTTTTGTTTCCTTTTTTGTAAGAATTTCAGCATAATTTTTTTTTTCAAATCAAATACCTATCTTATCTGATATTTATTTTTGATCTTCTAATAATATTATTTAATTTATCAATGTTATTCTCAAATTTTGATTCATTGACTACTTTTTTATTGACTACCTTATGTATTTTCTCAATATTTACTTTTAAAGAAGCAATTTCAATAACATACCTTTCACATTCGTCACTTACTTTTTTCAACTAAGTTGTTAGATCTTATTCAATATTTTTGGCTTCTTCAATGTGTGCTTGTAGATCTTCAATTATTTCTTTCAACTCCTTTTCATTTTTATCAATTTTGAGATTCAATATTTAATTCTTATTTTCAAGAGCTTTTCATTCTTCTAATGCATAAATGAGTTCTCTTTCCATATTCACATTAGCTTCATGATGTTATTCTTCTTGATCATCTATACTTTTATTTATAGAGGCATCTTCATGTATGTACATGAATATAATATTTTCTTCTTTTGAATCACTAACTCCACTATCTGTAACTGAGCTAGGATATTTAGAATGTAAAGTCTTTCTTCAAATCTTTTCTTAAATTTTTCTTTAAAATTCTTCTTGTATGCAAACTTTCTTTCTTCATTGTCATAATTACCCTTATCTAGGAACTTAAATACAAAATTTCTAATCTTTTCACAATTAAAATATTTGGAAAACAATTTTCTTTGATATTTACCTGTTCTTTTTTTTGTCTTATGAATGAAAAGAGTTTTATTATCATCTTCATCATCGCTAGAGCTATCACTTGATTCTTGAATCTTGGTCTTATCTTTCCTTGATGTCTTGAAAGTAGCTTCCCTTTTTGAGAGTTTCTCTTATACAGTCTGCATCTCACATACTTTAAGAATACCATGTAGTTCATCCATCTTTAGCTTGGCTAGATGCTTCATCTCCTAGATTACTGAAACCTTTGCTTCATATCTCATTTGTATGGATCTCAAAACTTTTTACACCACCATTGATTCTTCTAACTTTTCTCTAAGGCCTTGAATATGATTAACTATTTGAGTAGCCTATAAAATATAACTCAATATATTTTTTACTTCTTTTATTTTTAAATTCTCAAATTGTCTTTTGAAAGTCTAAAGCTTAGCTTTTTGAGCCTTTCCATCACCTTTATAAATATTTTCAAGCTTTAATCAAGTCTCATGAGTAGATTTTTATTACATAACTTAAAAAAAATTTGATTCACATAAACCATATAAAATAACATTTAAATCTTCAACATTATTTTCACTTGCCTTCTTTTTTGTCATAATGGTCACAAGTGTTTGTGGCTCTTCATATTCTTCCAAAATTGCTTGACAAATGTCAAATCTAAAAGACATCAAATATGTCCTCATCCTTATGCTCTAAAAAACATAATTTTTCTCATCAAATTAAGGTATCTTATTTATAGAAAAACCTTCACATCATCTAGCCATCGTGATTTCCCCTATCTACGTTCAAGATGTTAAACTTTTTCCAAAGAAACCTGCTCCGATACCAATTTTTAAGCATGAAATATACTAAGAAGGTGGGGGGTGAATTAGTATATCATATATCTTGTTAAATATTTTATTTTATTTAATTTTTTAAGCACTTAATCTTTTATTCTAGATATGTAATAAAATTGAAGCAATAACATGCACCATGAGAGAGAGAGAGAGAGAGAGAGAGAGAGAGAGAGAGAGAGAGAGAGAGAGAGAGAGAGAGAGAGAGAGAGAGAGAGAGAGAGAGAGAGAGAGAGAGAGACCATATTTCTATATATAAACTCAAAGCGGAAAAAACCATGGAGAACTATCTCAAGTATGCAAATGAGCATCAACTCAAATTTATAATGTTCACAAGCACCAACTTGTAGGAGAACCAACCCCTTTTCTGAGCACTAACACAACAATGATTTGTGAGTACCAACCGATAAGAGAACTAAACCCTCTATGTAGACAACACAATTATTTTTCAATATTGATTTTTCAACAAATGATATAAATCTAAAATAGCTCTTTGTTTTCTATTATCTTCTCTCTTCTCTCCTCTTGCTCTTCTTTGTGAAATACAAACCATGCACACTCTTGCATATTAAAACTGGCTTCTCAAGCCTTTATCTATAGCTTTCCAAAATACGTTTGGAATTTTCCCTTTGTGACTCTTCACTCCTCATGGAAAATGGCACCAAACATGCATGACCCTTTGAATATTTATATTTGAAAAGTTATATGGTGACCTTTTAAATCAATTACTTCCTTTCCTCTTTTGTCTTTATCTTGGAGATTTTTCCTATTACATAAAGTGTCCCTTCATGAGAAATTGTGCCCTTCCTCTTTTTTCTTCACTTGGTGACTCTTAAAACTCTGTAAGATGACTCACCATGAGAAAATGTGTCTCATTCCTCTTTTATCTTTACCCCCGTGACTCTATGACTTCTCCATAGGCCCTATTTTGACTTTTATGCAACCAAAAATATATTCATTAATATTAAATATCGAGACACATTAGTTAAAATATGAACATTAAAAATAACTTTAGATAATAAATGCTATAGAGCTTTTATCTCTAACGCTAGACCTTTGACATCAATGACAATATTTACAATATATGGGTTGTTTAATGATTAAATACATTGATGTTGGATTTAATTTTAAATTTAAATATGGTGTTTTATTGTTTATGCTAGACTTTATTTAGTGGTTCCCTTTCAAAGTGTAAATTGAGATAGGCCTATGATTAGGTAGTATTATGACGCACTTATCTAAGTCTATCTTTCTTTTGGGTGAAGTTACTATGAGTAATATGGTACTCATTCATATATATTAGATTATTGTATTGCATATTAATGCTCATCTACCTAAAATTATATAAAAAATATTACACTATCCTTATTATAACAGCTCATGTGAAATCTAATATATATTAGAGGATATTATAACCATGGTGAATCTTTTAGATTAAGGGATTTATGTTATCACTACATTATTAGGTTTACGTGATATATAATTATTTATAAATTTTTTAATTGAAACAAGTTATTAACTCCATAATCCCAGTAGAGTAATAGTTTAGTTTAAATAACTCAAATAATTATGGCCCTAAGTTTATTTTTGCAGTCCCTAATTTTTGGTGTATTTCAACTCTTGGTTTGATTTAATTATCTAAAGGTACCTACTAACATGAAATATATCATATGGTTGACAAATAGAATTCATGATTATAAATAATTTAATAATATCAAGGTTTTGGAAATGGTAAAAACCTAGTGATAGACTTTGATTGTTGGTTTAGGAATAGAAAAAAATAAATAGAATATTAGTATGAAACACATGTATTATGTAGTATATGTTGTGCTAGGTGCATAAATATACAAAACATGTCTACATAATAATATATATGATCATATACATATATACATACTAAAATGCATACCAATAATCTTAAACTTTATCTTGTAAAATAAGTCACAAAGCTATGAGGAATAGGGTACTAAGCTCACATGCACAAAATCTCCAAAAACTGTGTTAACTCATCTAAATGAAAATTATGGTATAACTTAGTTATGAGTCTCTTTGAGAATAGTATGATTGAACTATCAAAATATATTTACAAATAGTAATGTAAACGTGCATGTAGTACATGATTATGTGAGTGTTTCATTATATCAAACATATAAGGATGCATTGTAATGTGTCCTTATAGATATGTTGCTTTGAATGCTAGTATGTATTTTAATATTAGGATATACCTGGGTTGTATAATCCCATAGTTTCTTGGTTGATATTATGCATGTTTGTTGTTTAATTCTTATAAATTGTAAGTTTGGTTATGTGTTTTGTGTAATTAATAATCTATGATAATATGGCATATCAAAGAATACTATAGTAAAAATCATGTTATACCTGGGTGATACATATTTTAATACTTAGATTCATACCTACGTTTGGTTGATTTAATGTAGGATTGACAATATTTATTATCATTAGTGACAGTTAGAATGACTTTGTGTATGTGTGCATACAACCTTGAGAGTTTAATGGGTACTATGTTAGTATGTTATTGTGTTCCATGTGAACTATGAATGCCTTCATTATACCTAGTTACTTGAATAAAAGCCTATATTTGAATGTGTTTAAGACTAATTTATATGTTTCATTTTTGTAAAACTAATAATTATGTCCTAGAATACTAGACTATGGTAATGTGGGTTATCATAGGGTGTAGTGTGTTTGAAAATTAATCATGGTAGTAAAAATCTATAGTTAAATATGTATTTATTCAAATGGTATAAACTGTAGTCATTATTTCTAGTGTGGGATAAAAAGTAATGTAAGATTTATTCATATGTTCAATGGAATAAATATATGCTTTGGTTACTCTTATGTTTGGCATGTGACATAATGTGTTTTCTAGTAATATGTAAATTAAATGAATCTTGTGGTTGAACTGTATTTGACCAATCCACATCATTGATTTGGAGTAAGGAGTGATATGGACTTGCCTCACTTACTAGTATCACAATGATAGATGAAGGCAGTCTAATCAAATAGTGTGTATGAATTTGATTGATCTTGATAATTATTATTTATTATTTATAAAACTTAGGGCTAAAGTATGTTTAATGATAGATTATCATTTCATGATTATGATTTAAATTTTGTGTGATATCTTACAATACAATAGTTTTTTTATGATAGAATACATGTTTAGTTTAGTTTGAAAATCATACAACATAAAAGTACCTTCTTGTCTCTCTAGATTCCTATGACGTCACTATATACTCACTCGTGAAGTGAGGAAAATTTTCTTGTATGTCTAGTATCAGGGATCATTGTTTTTTGGTTGGTATGGAATAGTGCTTAGATTATACTCTCCCTCCCCATAGACATACTACTTATCAAGATGACACTTGATATCGCCATAGATACTTGAGTTTGGGAACTATGATCTAGGGAAGCCATGTTTCTTATATGTACAAAGTTTTATACCATGTTTATTATTTAAAAATGTTATGAAGTGTTGTAATTAGATGATATTTTTATTGACAGTGGTGGCTATAGACTCATTTTAGTTATAGTTGATTTAATGTGATTACTTTCTATATTCATTTTATGATGTGTACACTCATAATATTAAATATCAATATTATCTAATGTATTATGCTTATTGATATGATCACGGTTTGATTATTTCTTATGGTCTCTATAGATTCATGTGGTATAATCTATTTTTGTTATGTGTTTTAAAATAAATGATGCATTTTCTATGTCTAACCCAACAGGTTTTTTACATTAGGTTTTCAATCATAAGAGAATATTCAAGACATTATTTTGAATAAATCATTTTACTATTCCATAGTAATTCATGATTAAAAAGGCAATTTATGATGTTCATAAACATATACTATTTTTGAAGTGGTTTACAATTCCTAAAACCTAAAATCAATTTCCTAACTTATAAGTTCCATCTCGACCTAAAGCATAGCGTAATGTCATTTATGATTTTTACCTAGGAGGTAATATCAAGTGTCATAAGGATTAATTTATATTATTGATATTATGTTTATAACATGGTAATTTTTAATATGCATGTTCATTTAAAACATAAGTTAACAGTCATCATAAAGGAGTTTGGTTTGAAGTAGAGTTTGAGAAATGTGAAGTTGATTCATTGCAGAGTTGGTCACTGATGCGTGTATGGTTTATAGTCTTAAGAAATGAAGTAATATATTTAATAATATTATGTCAATTAAGTCTTCGTACATACATTGGAAAATGCATTTATCATTTCATTTGATAAACATATAAATACATTGCTAAATGAATCAACGAACACATAAATTTGTCAGAATGAGATAACAAGATGGTGGATTGTTAAGGACCAATGTAAGAATTAAATGTAATTTCAAGTAGAAAAAATAGTTAAGGAGGTATTTATATGTAATTTAGTTTTAGTTTATGTTTTATTCTTGATAATATTATCGTGGAAGCAAGACTCTATTTGGATGAATTATGGAATGTTTGAGGAAAAATAAATTGTGATTTTGCAACCGTTTCCCATATTGAAAAACAATGTGCAATCAATTTTTTATTAAGGAAATAGTTATGGAGATTAAGTTTGAAATGTGTAAATATGTTTTATGGCATACGTATTGGTTATTTTTATAATTTTGAAGGAATAAACATCAAAATATTTCATGTAGTATTTCTTCCTTATATAAAAGTATTTGGGAAAGTTTTGATTCTATTTTTTAGAATCCTTTTTAGGACATAGTTTCCTAAATTTATTTTAATTTATTATTATGCATTGCATTGAATACATATTATATGGTTCAGTTGAGTTTGGTTTTTATGGAAGATTTTTTAAAGGTTATTTCGTACATAAAAATTGATTCAAAACATAATTCTTATACAAGCAATGGGGTTTTATTACTTGTTTAGATGCATGAAGTGATTTTGGTATTATGGTTTGTCAAAACACATTTCAATTGATAGTTATATTATTAATGAATTTCACTTATTTTGAGTGGATATTTAAAGAGTTTTATTGTTAGTTTTACATTTCTAATGAAGAAATAGTTATCATAGTTTTGAATTATGTAAATAATGATTTAAAAAATATTTACAAAATTTTCCGAATCATTTATTTATTTCTTGGTATACAATAGTGATGTTTGAAAGATATTTGAAATTATATGGAAAGTACATGGAGATTTGACATAAAGAAAAAATTATATTTTTTCTTAGAAAAGTCAAATTTCACTTGATATCTTTTTTATTGTAAGTTTTATGATATTCCTTTTAGCATCTTTAAGATACAATTATCTATAGATTATATATACAATCACTATTATTAGAGATTGTATATTAAAAGAAAATTTTGATAACTAGTGTTTGTTTATCAAAGTTTTGCCATATTTTGACTTCAATATTCTTTTTTAAACATGATAGTGCCATTTTGCGGTTAAATAGACATGACAAATTAGTTATTATCATCAAGTGCATTAAATATTGGTCATTGTGAAAGGTTACACGATGATTTTTTAATAGTCTCTATATTCATTAGAGTTTTATGATTGAAATCTCGATTGGATTTCATAAATTGATCATTTCTATGCATATATTTCTAATTATATTAAGTTTTGAGATATTAAAAATTTTCTTGGTTTATCATAATTAATGATTTTATTAGAGTATGTTATATGAGATATAGTATTTATATCTTGATAGTCACAACATGGTATTATACATTGATATTACGTCTTTATCTCATTATGGGAAATTTTGAGCATTTGTTGAATGAATGTTATTAGTATAAAAATCAAAAAAATATTGAATTTACATTTTTTGTGAATATAAATATATAAATTTCATTAAGATCAAGGTTTTATGGATTTGAATTCATATATTTAATCATTTTCATTATCCATTGGTATTCAGTAATATTTGTCATTTTCTTGATCTTAAGGGTTTTAAATATAGGACAATCTATATGGACATGAAAGGCATTTTAATATATATGGTATGGTTTTGAATGATATTTTATTTATTTTAGTATATACATATGTCATGTTTAACACCAAATTCAAATGATAATGTAAGAAATCCATGGGATCAGAGTGAAGGTCATCATAGAGAGCACATTCCTTCACAAAGTAGTTCTCCAGGTTAGATTTTCCATAGGAATAGGGTTGCTCACACTTTTCTTAGGCCATTTAACCATGGAACATGAGTCTACATATTCATTTTGATGCCATTGATCATATGTTTTAGAATTTTTTAAATTTATTACCTATTATCTCTTTAACCTTTCAAGATAATAGAGGTTTGAGAAGGGCATATAGGAGATATTTTGCTCAAAAATGAAGTACCCCAAGTGCATCTTCCCAACATATTCATATTATTGTATAATCTACCCAAAATAATACTCCAACACTACAAATTCCTAAAACATTTACTTATTCTTATTGAAAAATGACACCCTTATTCACTTTTACCAATCAATTCTAAGCTCCCCTCCTGTGAACCTAAAATTAGAATTCAACATTGTACTAAGTTGTCCCTTAATTTATTGGTATCATTTTCACCTAAATATGAGAAACCAACTCATATTAAAAACTACGTAATTAGCCTTGTAGCCTTACCATTGCTAATGGGAATGGTTAAAAATATTAAACTAGAATATGATGAAGAAGAAGGCACCAAATTGATTAACTTTCATGTTACATAAATGGAGTATACTAAATATTTGGCTAATATCAAATATCCTTTGATTGAATTAATTTCAAATTATGATGAGTAAATTATGTTTTTTTTAAACTTACTACTTGATTATTTGTTGATTATATTTTGATATTTTTGATGTTGACATATCTACATAATTATCATAGTTTTGATTGACGTGACATTAATTTTATGCATAATGAGATGTCTGATTTACTAAAAAATTTAGGGAAATGCTCAGAATATTTTATGTTATAAGTATTTAATTTTATTTAATATTCAATGTTAATTATGGATGTCATGTGTAATTAATATTTATTTTGATTATATTCTAATGAGTCATGGATCCCCACCTGTTACCATTTGTTTTTTATTTATTACTTAATTTATTTTGTATAATTAGAGTTTATTCAAGTCCACCTTTTAAAATATTAAGTTAAGTTAATTAATTTATTTTTTATAGTTAATTAAAGTTAACCAAAACTAACTAAATAGTTAGTTATAACTTAGATCTGAAGCAGAAGGGAAAAAGAGTTGAAGGTTTTTGAGAGGAAAGGATTAATGGAGACAAGAATCTAGAACTCCTAATCCCTCTTGGTTTTATTATTATTCCCCTGATATAGACTTTTTAGAAGGGAGAAAAATCCTTTACATAATGGAAATGATTCATTAGAACCAAAGGAAGATACATATCCTTCTAAAAAATATAAGACCCTGCTAGAAATTAAGTTTGCACATTATAAAGTTCTTAAATTTACTATTATCTTAGATGAGGTGACTCTCTGATGGTTGATATAAATGGATACATTAGTTAAACATAGTTAAAACTACAAGAAAATACAATGATGGGTAGATCTGATTGAGGAGAAAAAAAATAAGAGGGGAAGACCCCCCTCCATGAATTTGGGAATGTTCGATTCTTTTCTAAACAAATATTTTGACCCTTAACTTGAAGTTATGGTTGTTTATTGTCATAATAATGGATTCATCTATTTGGGGTTTCTAATGATTTTATTGTTGTTCAAAAGTTTCCTTATGATGTGGCTACTATGTCTTGATCTTGGGAAGATATTTTTGGTGTCTTGATGATGGCAACCTTTCTTACCTCTCTATGGTTTTTTCATGGATCTTGACTAGGTAATTCATGACGTTAGTATTGTATCCATTGTATTTGACCCATTGCACATTTAATTTGGTTGACGATTTGGCAAATTGGACTTTTTTTAGCTAGTCTACTCTCTAAATATAATTCTTATGGATTTTATTATTCATTTTCAACCACCTTAGTGGGATTTCATTTTTAAAATTCATATTCTATTCTAGTTTATACTTGGAAGGTTATCTAGTTAATTTGATTGGTACTTCGGGTTGGTGGGTTTTAATTTTTGTTTCTATCAGTCAATGGAGATACATTATTGAGCACTCTTGTTTCAAATTTCTTATTTTATTTTGGATGTTTAACTTGGTTTTCACTAGTTTAGCCATGCACTTTTTGATTGTTGGGGTATTTTTTGAGTATATTTTATTTTGTTCGTATCTTGGTTGTGGTGGATAAGTTTGGAAATATCTTTTATAGACCTAGGACCCCTTGTACTCGAGGTTGGAGTTTCATCTAGGTTCTTCTTTTCTTGTCATATTTTTCACTTGTCCTTTATTAGTTCTAGATGCACACCTGAAGGGAGAAGTGAGCCTTCATTTTTCCTCGACCCTTATCCCCCACTAATTAGACGTGGATTTAAATTAATCAGAGCTTCTTTCGTAACTATTTCCAAAATAGATAAATTTTTATATAGATCAGAAAATAAAGGGTGAATATAAAATGATGAATATAAAACATACAAAAAATTTCTATATTTATTTTTCATAACATTCTATCTTTGCAAATAATCTATGAGATTAAATAGTTATTTACAACTAGATTAAACAATACATTCTTTGACAGTTAAGTGACCTACTTATTTAGCATAGGTATTGTTGATGCTTCCAATTTATCCACTAAGTGTTCCTTAGTGTTGATGAATACTTTTAATTTTAGGATTACAAGAATCCAAGGCATGAGTTTCAATTTATCACAAATAGTATGTCTATGGTGGAATAGTCGACAAAATATGAGAGCTGCCCACAAAAATTGTTTGATGTGGTGGTTATGAGCCTCTAGGGTCTGTGTTTTGTATTATTAAAGTGTTTTTGGTCAATATTTATAACTCAAAGCTAATCTAAGTGAATATTTACATCGATCTTTAACTAAAGTGAGGATTAAAAAAAAAAAGGAATCAAAAGGTAGGGTAAGGTAGAGAAGAAACATGGTTGCAAACATTAGTCTCAAACATAATGACAAAGTTATATTCAATTTGAGCATACATTTAACCAATTAGTGATACAACAAATCATAATCCCAAGCTTCACAAAAAATCAGGTGAAAATCAAAGGAAAATATAAAGATCATGAGTAAAATTCAAGATTACTTAAATATTTTGTTATGTTATTCTGAATTTCATAAGAACATTTAAATGTAGAGCAAATAAAATGAAATAAACTTATAATCCTTCAACTAGTCTATCACATCAAAAAATAGAAACCTCATTAACATAAAATATAGCTCATCTATCCAAGAACCATTCAAATCTAAGACATACACCTATAATTGAGAGAAACCATAAACAATATAACACAACACCAAACAATCTTTACAGAATTCCAATTGTATTAATTGCTTTCTAGTATAAAATTTATCAAAATAGCTTGCTTTATAAATGGTAACACTTTCCTATTTATAGAATTCATACGTAATGTATCATTCATATTTCTTTCAAAATTTTACAAGAGATAAACATAGTTATCCTTTTACAAAGAATTCTATAGTACATATGGCTGTTAGATACCTATTAGATCAAAAGGCTAACATATGCTAACAAATTAGCATATATATTTTACAAAGTAATAATATTGACTTTTCTCTTGGGTTAGTGGCTCCCTTTGATCACTAAGGTTGAATGAAGTCTTTCACCCTAGTGTATTGTTCTTTCATTGACTCAAAATCCACTATGAGATTCATTAGACTCTCTTCTTCCTATTCAGCCAATGTATCATATTCTTTGTCACTTCTTATGGTGACCTATTGTATGAACCTTGCCTCTATAATATACTCCCCTATGGTGAAGATGACATTAAGGACTTTTGAATTGTCCTTGTTTGAGTAGCTCTGATTTTCATCCTTGATGCCTTGGATGAAGGCTTGGACTCTCTGTTGGAATTACATGTCATGCATTAAGCTAGTGGTAGTATGTTGACAAGGGGTCACCAACAAGGTACTTGTAACTTCTCAATTTTGATCACCAAGTCATTATCTTCCTATATGAATTCATTGGCCTTTTTTACCATGAACTTAATTCTTTTATTTGATCCACTAGGATCCCTTGAATGGAATTCAACTTCTTTTCTTTGATAATCTTGAATTTTAAAGGCTATTTAGTGATGTGTACATTGATAAACTCTATCACTTAGTCTCTGGCTTCTTTCCATTTCTGTATCAATGGTTGTGCCTTCTTGGCTACAAGTTTCAAGGTATTAATCTTGAGTTTGATGGATTTTAATCATGCAAAGGAATCCATAATGTACTTATATAATATCTTTAGTAGGTCCTCTGGAATTGATAGGTTGAGGCCATGAAGGTGTCCAAAAAGTCATAAATCATAATGAATAGTTGGCTTGTCTTCCTTTTAATTTTATTGAATTATCTCGCTAGATGGATACTTGTCATTTATATAATAGGTGGAGTCTGCTTATTTTTTATCATGAAATAGACATAGGAGACCCACCTAGTGTCAACATAGGATATGAATACTACTCTAAAATCCATATTCAACATATTCATGATGATTCTAATCCCTTCCCTAAATTCTATGATTGGGATTTTACCATCATGGTTTCTCATTACATGAGTTTCTCTACCCAACCATGGTCTTAAGATATTATCTAAGTCATTCTTAGTGGTCCATTCCTTAATTTTAGGAAGGTTTATATGAGTCATGGGAATCTTATAGTAGCCTTCAAAAGATACTAGAGCCATATAATAAATGGTCATTGATGTACCTTCCTTTATTATAAAATATTCTTCTACTCTACAATCAATGAACATAGGTGCTAACATATCAATGCAATAGAGTTCCTTTGGTTTGGAAGCTATGATGTAAAGCCTAGTCATATGAATTGATAAAAAATATTCATGCCTCCTCTAAACTACAAAAATTCATTGCTCATTAGGAGCCAATAGTTTAAGAAGTGTTGATTGTAAAGAAGATTTTTGACTAGCTCTTCATACTATTATTCAAGGCTCATACATCTAGTTCAGTGTCTTTGTAACATCTTCCTTCATTTTTAGTTCACAAGTAAACATCTACCTCATATCACCATTGTGTATTTATATATCCATAATCCCTCAACTGGTTAATTTCCCTTTAACTATAAGATTTTACTATGTTTTTTAGTTCTCAGGGTGAAATACTAGATCTTATGAATGCAATTGTGATTCAATTGGGCAAGAATTAGGGCTTTATATTGGAATACTAGGGTTTTTGGTATATTTAATGATGGAGGTGGTGATTTCATAGATTTATTCAAGATTACTTAATGATTTTTCTATGTTAATATAAATTTCATAAGAACATTCAATTATAGAGCAAATAAAATGAAGTAAACTTAGAATCATTCAGGTAGTCTAACACATCACAAACTAGAAACCTCATGAACATGAAATATAGCTCATCTATCCAAGAACCATTTAAATCTAAGATATCCACCTATGATTGAGAGAAATAAATAATAATATAACACAATAGCAGCTAATCTTTATAGGGTTATAATTGTATTAATTACTTTATAATATAAAATTGATCAAAATCCATCACTTTACAAATGGTAACACTTTCCTATTTATATAGGACATAGGTATTGTAAAAGTCATCTTTATTTCAAAATTTTACAAGAGGTAAGTACAACTATCCATTTACAAAGAATTATATAGTACATAAGGCTATTAGGTACCTATTAGATCAAAATACTAATATATGCTAACAAATTAGCAAATATATCTTACAAAAGAATATTCTTGATTTTGTTCTTGGGATGGTGGCCCCCCCATGATCACTTAGGCTAAAGGAAGACTTTCAACCTAGCGTATTATTCTTTTATTGACTTGAAATCCACTGTGAGATTCATTAGACTCTATTCTTTCTGTTCAACCAATGTATGATATTATTTATCACTTCTACTAGTTACCTCTTGTATGCACCTTGCCTCTACAATCTACTCCCTTTTGGTGAGGATGACATTAAGGAATTTTTAATTATCCACATTTGATTAAATTTGGTTTTCATCCTTGATGCCTAGGATGAAGGCTTGGACTCTCTATTAGAATTCTAAGTCATGCATTAGGCTAGTGGTCCTATGTTGAGAAGGGGTCACCAATAAGGTTCTTAGCAACTTCTCAATTATATTCGCCAAGTCCTTATCATACTCTATGAATTCATTGGCCTTATTGTGTCATGAACTTAATTCCTATATTTGATCCACTAGGATCCCTTGAATGGCATTCAACTAGTTTTCTTTGATAATCTTTAAGTTTAAAGGTTGTTTAGTGATGTGTACATTGATTAACTCTATCACCTGGTCTTTGGTTTCTTGCCATTGCTATATCAATGTTTTTGCCTTCTTGGATATAAGTTCCAAAGTATTAAGCCTGAGTTTGATGGATTTTAATCACTCAAAGCCATATAGGAAGTACTTATTTAATATCTTAAGTAGGTCCTCTGGAATTGATAGTGAGACATGGATCTCTGCATCTTTCTTCTCTTTCTCCAAGTTCAATATTCTTTGCTTAATTCCCTAAATTCCCAGTATGACTATTATTGATTAGGCTTCCACCAGACTTACAATATCTTCTTGATGAATAGGGTACTACCCTACTACCTACCGTTGGACTAGAATGAGTCCTGAAAATGGTTCCATTCTTTTAAGAGTGACTTCTTCAGTTCCAATAGTTACATTCTTTGTAGTAACCTTCTCTAGTGTAGTTGTATCAAGGTTAAATTATACCTTAGGCTCTACTTATAAAATCTTTGAAGATTCTAGTGTTTTAACACAAGCCCCTCATGATTGCACTAATTCTTCTATTTTCTTACTGCTCTCCTTAGTAACATCAATCATTGTCCTCTCGTCTTGCTTCTTCATGAGCTCTAAGATCTAGGGTTGGACTTCATCACTAACCTTGACATTAGTAGTGCTAGTCAAATCCCATGAATGTGTCTAAGAGCATATCTTTTGGAACTTCCCATAAATGAACCAGTTACGGATGATACGTCCATGTATGGGAAATTCATCACTAAATAAGTTTATCCTATTTGTTGGGTGAATCCACTTGGGTTTTTTGGAGGCTCTAGGTAGAAAAACCATATCTATTTACCTCTTTTTGTTGGTCATAAAGACCAAATCTGAGGCAACACCTTTGACTTTGTCTATCTTTTTAGATTGAGGACCTCTAATTAGTGCCACCTCAATTGTGGCTTCTTGTTCTTCATCCCATTATTTGTCTAAACTTCATGCTCTTTGGAGACTTCTTCCACTATTTCATAAGGTTCCAAGGTAATCATATCAAGTTATTCCATGGGGGAAGGGGGTCTTTGAGGTAAGGCTAAGGTGGAAGGTCCCTCTTGTAATCTATGTTTCATATTTTTTTCACTAGGTCCCTTAATTTTGGGCACTTGCTACTGAATTATTTTTTATTATTGAGGTGGACCTTGAGGCACTTGTGGTGAACCTGAAGGTGCACTTGATGCAGAAGGTAGGAAATGATATTGCAAGGGATTCATTTTTCATCTTTCTACTAATGATTTTTCTTCCCTCTACATTCTTTCTTTAAGATTAAATCCATGTTGCTTGAACCTAGCCAACACTTCATCAATGTTGGCCACTTCTATGTATAAGTGGTCATATGGACCCAATTGAATTTCATAAGTCACCCTAGAAATTTTTTTGGAGTTTAGATGGGAGATCACATTTCCTTTGGTTCCCATGTCTTGAGGTCATCTAATTGGAAGGAGGATGCCTCTCTATTTCCTTCTAAGATCTCCAGTTGCTTCCATCCATGAATCATTATCTTCCTAATAAAAAATGGAAAGATTTGTAAGATGCCTTTCTTATTCTCCCTACATATATGGTTATTACAATGAAGGAGTTGATGAGCAATCTCCTACTCATCCAACCTGATTTATACATGCACTAGTAATTTGAAGGGTTGGGTTTGGATTCCTTCAATTTGTATGATTGCGTAATTAGGTTATAACTAGATATATTCAATGGGATCTAAAAATCAACTAATAAGGTGGTTGACCCTAGGCATTAGACTTATTATGATTTTCCCAACTAGAGTGGGATATATGCAATCACAAATGAATTTCATGTGGTTTCTATACTTGAATATGTGCAATTTGGAGTAATGGTGAGAGATGGTAATCTTGTTATGAGGGGATGAACCCCTAATAGCACGGAAGTATGTTAAGGCCATGAAGATGTCCAACAAGTAAGACATCATTGTGAACAACTGACTTGTCTTCCTTTTTATTTCATTGAATTGTCTCTATAGATAGATACTTATCATTTCTCCAATAAGTGGAGTTGGCTTCTCTTCAATCATGAAATAGGCATAGGAGAACCACTTGGGCTCAACATAGGATGTGATTTCTGCTCCTAAATCCCTATTCAACAAAGTCATGATTCTTCTAATCCCTTCTCTAGATTGTACAATTGGGATTTTACCATCCTGGTTTCTCAATACATGATTTCCTCTATCGAGCCATTGTCTTAAGATATTATCTAAGTCATTCTTATTGGTCCATTCCTTGATTTTAGCGAGGTATATAGGAGTCATGGGAAGCTTATACTAGCATTAAAAATATATTGGAGCTATATAATGAGCCTTCTTTGATGTACGTTCCTTTATTATAAAATCTTCATCTACTCTACAATCAATGAACACAAGAGATAGGATATTAATGCAATGGAGTACCTCTACATTAGTAGATATAAGGTGAAGCCTAGACATTTGAATTTCATCCAAATATTCTCCTTGGGATCCAATGGTTGTACAAGGTTGATTGTAAATATGATTGTTGACCAGTTCTTCATACCATTATTCAAATCTCCTACATCCAATTCAGTTTCTTTGTAACATCTTCCTTCATTATAAATTGATAGTTAAATCTCTACCTCATCTTTCGATTGTTGTTTTCCTAAATCCATAACTCCTCAATTGGTCAATTTTCCTTTAACTATAGGATTTTGTTAAGTCTTCTCAATTTTTCTCAAGGTGAATTCTAGCTCTTATGAATGCAATTGTGACTCAATTGGGCAAGATTTAGGCATTTATGTTGGCAAACTAAGGTTTTTCATAGATTTAATGGTATAGGTAGTGAATTCATATTCTCTCATTTTACTCTCAAGAAAGTCCTTTTAGAAGCTAGCATTTAGTCTTAAAAAATTTCCTTCATTTCCCACCTTTGGATTGGATTTCTGAATGAGCATGATCTATTGATCTTGATCTATGAAGTCTTTTCTAATTTGTCACCCTCATTTTGATTTATCCTAATTGAAAAGTCTTTGGCCATTTCATATCATTGGATCAAATCTTGCAATGAAAGATGGACTGTCAGATCTGTAAAGATGCACATGAGTTAACCAGCTTTGAGTTTAATAGAAACATATGTTAAAAGTCTTCTACAAGGTTTTCGTGTTAAAAAAGCAAAGCGACATTATAAAGGGTCTAGAAATACATCCCTTTTCTAGGTTAAAGGTTTATACTATCTTAAATTTAATGTCCTCATGAATGTCAAAAACATTATCTCAAATGTTGATTGATGGGTGCAAGGCTGCCAAATTTAAGCTCATCTAGTATACTTAGAGGGCTTAAGATTAATCCTTATGCTCATGTTGTGTTGAAAAAAACATTATTATTTAAGCTGAAAGCATGCTCCTTGGGCCATATGTCCATGTATTTAGGCTATATAATCCCTTAAGTCCTTTTTTGATAGGCTACATAAACTTTGATTAGGTTGGAAGACTTCGGCCATTTTGTATCATAGGATCAAATCCTATGATGGAGCGTGGACCATCAGATCTATGAATATGGACATGACTTGATGAGATCCAAGATTAATAAAAGACATAGGTTAAAAGTATATTCCTAAGTTTATTTATGTTTTAAAGAAAAAAAATGGGGTTATTTTAAGGGTTCAAAAATACATGCCTTTGCTAGGCCTCAATGTTACACTGCACTGAAAAGTGTTTGATGATTTCACACCATCAGATCAAATCCTATGATGAAGCACAGACTATTGATATTGATCCATGTACTCATCAATGATTGGTCCATATGAAGAGAAAGTATTAATGTTGGGTATAAACAAGTTACCTAGAAAGACTTCATGCAATTTTTCTTAAACATTTTATGACGAGTCACTTTCTTGAGAAAGTGTCTAAATCAATTATTTTGAAGGGTAGGTTCCAAGAAGGCCTAAGGATTGATTTATTTTGGACAAAATTTTCATAAGAAATAGTGCCTAAAATAATTTCTCTAAAGGGAAATTTATGCCAAAGTGGATCGAGACAACTTTTCTGAAGGACACTTCAAGAAACTCCGAAGGGTAGCTTTCAAAAAATCCAAAGGGTTTATTTGTTTCAGACAAAATGTCTACAAGAAATATCATCAAGATTTGAGAGACAAGTAACTGATAAAGGATACACAAAAGTAGGAGGGGTTAAGAACCCAAACATGTAATGGGTTAACCAAACAAAACCTAATTTAATCTATATACTTATAAACTTTCATAAGTTGAGTTGTTTGGGAAACCCAAACAAGTCTTCCCTCCAGTTATTAAATTCAAAAATTAGGGACTTCTTCATAAAAGACCTAGCCTTATTTATTGGACCTGCAATTCCATGTTTACAGACAAACCATTAGGAAAGTTAGTCCAAAAACATAATCATTATCATTAAGCATGTATAAATCATATCGCTTTCAAGGTTTAGATGCTCTTAAACATTCATAAGGGTCCCCCAATTGCAAAAGCAAGAATGTGGAGGGGCAGGGTGGGGTGGGGGGGGGGGGTATGTCGATCCAACAGGTATATTCATGTTTATTATTTAATTTATAAATTGATTATATAAAGTATATCAATTTTAATATCTTCTAATTATTATAGTTACATAGTCATATACGCATAATATCGAATACTCAACCCAGACAATTATGAATATCTCATATAATGTGACATTTGTTGATCTTCCAATTGTAAATGATTTTCTTATTAAAGACCATTTATACTGAAGTTGTTTCTCACTGAAATATATTTAATTTTCTTCTTAGATTACTCTATTTTAGACTCTCATTTTCCTTTAGATTTAATTTGTGTTTAATTTTATTTCTTAATTAAATTTGAATATATTCTTTACATTTTTTAATTTTGAGTAGTTCTTACTTTTATTTTACTTAAATCATTTAGTTCTACTTTCATGTATTGTTGTCTTAATTTATTTTTGTTTTCTTCTTTACTTTAAACCTTTTTATCTTTAAATCTTTATAAACTTAGGATCTATATTAAATTATTATTTTAAATTTAGTCTTCGATTAAGATTTTAATTGGTTGACATAGATTGTTTTTATATTATAGCTTTTATATTTAAATATTTTATTTCTCATATTTAATTAATTTAGCTAGGACTTTTATTTGTTTTTAATTCAATCTTTTATTATACTTAAGTTTCTTGGACCTTTCATTAGAGTTTAGCATATTATTTATTTATTTCTCATTTAGTTTATTTAATTTTTTTCTCTTATTTAAATATTTTATCTAAAATATTATAGTATATTAAGTTGTGTTATTTAAATTTTAGGTTGTTTCTTTGTTGGTTATAGTTATGGGTTAAGTTATTTATTTATTGTAACATTAATTTAAATATTTTTATTACAGTTGTTTTCATTTCTTCTTCTCTATTTAACATTCATATTTAGTTGTTGTATTTGTCTTTTATTTCTTTCAGTTACTTTTCCTTATATTTATTTTATTTTTAAAGAGAGATCATAGGGTTATAACCAATTGATTTAGCATAATTAAATGGATCAAAGATATTTTCTTTAAGATATTTTATAATTCATAGGGTTTTTCTATTAGATAGTTTAGATTACAAACTTCTAATTTGATTGAATATTTGATATTCAAGTGATATTTGATTTTTGAATATCAATTAAGCATTGCACAAATGTTACATCCTACTTATCAAACAAACATATACACTACCACCTTATGGGCTTATCAAACCAACATCTACACTCCTATAGGTGCCACTATTACCTAGTATTTGGCTCAAAAATTGTCATCCCTATCGATATTGAGTTACCCCCATGTATTTCATTTTAGAATATTATTGATGATAAATAATGTCCAGTAAATAATTTAAAAGAGCTGGTTCTCTTCGATAAAAAATTTCTAGCTGCCTTGAACCATCACAAAACATATATAAAAAGTAGGTATGCACCAACTATAAAACATACATTATCTCTAGAGAATTGGAAGTGGCTAATATTGTGCTCAAAGATAATCAAGTAAATACCAATGTTGATGGTGAAAATAAATAAAAGTTTCAGCTTAATTGGTTGGGTTCATATTGTTATGGATTACATTTTACATTTGTAAGTAAGAGTATTTATCGAGATGTAAATAGTAATTGGATAGTTAGTTTTTTTGTTATCAGAATATTGTTAAAAATAATTTTACACTAATAGATTGGAATATATTTGTCCAGATATATTGTTATGACCAATATATCATATTTAGTGTTTTTCATAATTATAGGGATATTGGGTGAGATATCAGTGCAGAGATGTTCTTCATAAATATAGGAATAATGTTTCTATATAAATATGCATGTCCTGAATGATTTATATTTGTATATTGAAGATCTACTACTAATATATACATCAATAATGCAAAAAAATTACAAAGTTTCAAATAGAAATAAAAGTAGCTATAGGGCATCCCATATCAAGAAATAGAATAATTGATAGATTAATATAAAAATGGATCCAAAAAGGGAGCATAAAAAATAAAAACCAATAGTATTATTAGAAAAATGAAATCAAATAGTAGCCATAAAATATATGCAACCCCAATGTTGGTAGGTTTAATGATATGGGTCCTTCACCCTACTATAAGTAGTGCCTTTGCCTACATATCCATCATCTGATTAAATTGAATGAGATTCCTCCAAAGAGATTTTACTACCAATAGTACCTAACTTCATTTACCCTAAGGCCAATGTAGCAATATAGTGGTCTACTTTATCTAACAATCCTTTAATGTTGCTCTATTTCACATACTTTAGGATGTACTTGACATCCATTGAGACTTCGCTTTTGATAAGCCTCTCTAACATGTCATAAAATGTGTTGATGTTCTAATTTTTCCTTTTCCATAATTCTTCTTACATGACCTAGTTATTTGTATTTGGATTAAGTCCCCTAGTTGTAGACCATATCAATGTATTCTCATAACCCACTTGAGGCAATAGGTTTAGGTCAAATGAAGTAAAAGTTTATTTAAATTATCTGATAATACAAATAACATGCTTATAATTATGCATATCCTATACACACTCTCATTCACACCCAACCAACCACCAAGTCCATTCTAATTGAATTCAAATAGGGTGATCCATTCCTGCACTAGATTATCAGGATGGTCAAAGAATGCATCTTTAATATAGTACCATTCAAACTCTAAAATTTTAACTTTTTATACCATCTGGTGACACACAACAAAGTCAAGATAGGGGATCAGTCTAGGCTATTCCCCTGAATCAAGCAAGAAGTCTGAGGGAGCCGTGAGGAGATCTATCATAAGGAACTGCTCAAGCTAGTCTTGAGGCAACTTTCACTAGAGAAATATATGCAAAGACAAAATTGAAGGATGAATTCAATTGTGAAATTAGTCCCAAATGATTTATTATAAAATTGAAATATAATATAGTGTGTTTAAAATATCTCTATCATTTATGTATTGTTTTATTCATTTGAATATATTATTATTTTAATCTTGTACAAGCTTTGTATATTCCCATCATTTGGTATCAAAGTAGGTTATTTCTAATGGGAGAATAGATTGTTTACAGGGGTAGATCCATAGTTTTTTCTTTTTTGTCCTGATACGTGAGAGCCACTAATATATAATGAGAGAACACATACTAGTTTTGTAGGATTACTTTTAGAAAGCATTCTGATTATCCATTAACAAGTGTAGATTAATGTTTCACAACATTCATGAAAGATTGTAGTGACATTACTAATTGGATAAAAGCTGATCAATAAAAAATTCATTATCTTCTATCATTATTTTCCATTATATGCATCAATCTTGCACATAATATATATTATGTAATCATTACTATGCTTATATCCAATTATCGGCATTAAGAATCCTTTGTCCTATGTCGACATTTGACTAGGCATGACAATCACCATTAAAGATTGATCTAACATCAAACATTTGGATTAATGAATAGAAATCATAATTACGAGAAATAAAAATTTACATGGTCATTGCTTTCCTATGTGATACCGTTAGCCTTTATCACTGTGTTTCTATCCTTTAAAATTTGACAACAAATTTTTGGTAAAGGTTTCATAAAAGTACTGTAAGGAGTTCCATAAATAAAATTTTCCATATATGTCTTATATAGCTTCCAATATAACTAGATCATTCTATTGTAGTTGTCACGCCATCCACCTCAGGTGTAGATCTATATATTATTTTAAGCATGTACATCATAGTAGCGTTGAACATGAAAATTCTAAATAATATTCACATTGCATGGAACTTATTTATGTATCTAAATATCAATGTATGTGGCATTATTTGTTTAATGTAAGATTAACAAATTATACCAATTTCAAGTTCATTAGTTTCTCATTCCACTACTTTATTTTGTTATTTTGTATTTATAGGTAAAAGTGTGTCTCATATTAGAGTTTATAGTAATAGTCTCTAATAGATTTATTTATTTGTCTATTATCTTAGGTTGAATAAGTACATTTAGGCTTATATTTGTATATTTAGTCTATACACATTTAATGAGTTTGATGTGTGTCTTTAGGGTAAATAAATGGTCATTTATAAAACATTATTTGATTATGTCCAATACATACATAGTTTGAGGAGATTATTATTTGGAGTGTAGTTTTATTTAGAAGTAAAGTACTTATAGTCTTGTTAATAGCCATATGTTTAAATAAAAAGTTTTATTTTTATTTTTTATAAGTAGTACAATTTCAAAGCCTATCATTAGATGAGTCATTATGGGTTTGTTTGGTTGTCAATGTTAGAAATAAAAAGGTTGAGCCATTTTTTGATTCATTGTGTCAAACATTTTAGTGACTCATCATTTTTAAAAATTGTAAAAATTTAAAAAATATTACCTTACAAATGTATTTTTGGGAAACCCTAATATCCTAAGTTAAATATTATGGGGGAAACTCTATTCCCTTCAAAATCATGTACCTAAGCTTCACTGACACATTTGATGAGTAAGAAATAACCTACTAAAGGATGGAGGAAATAGAAACTAGAGCTTCCATAGTCTCTCATCAGTCACCAACAATGGGTCCATAATGTTTTGGTGACATTTTATGTGGTGTGTTTTCAAAAAAAGAATAGAAGAATATGATTGTTCAAGATATGTACTTTGTGTGTAAATTCTAAACATAATTCCCTAATGTAAAAACATTGTGAAAGGATAAAAACAACCAATGTAAGTCAATTCATAGATCTTGAAAGGGTTTGTGGTCAAGATTTAGAAAAACATAGGAGGTGAATAGTTGATGTTTTTCTGTTCATGTCAAGGTTTGTGGTAAACATATAAAGCCATGGAAGGAGTGAGCCTTTCAATGTATCAAGGTCATGATCCAAAAAGAGCATGCTATAATAGGTGAGCATACTAAAAGTGAGAGTGTAAATGTTTTTTAACAATTTAAAAATTAAGGGTGGGAATGTTAGGGATTCAATTTTACATTATGTAAGTTTGAGTATTTATCGAGAGGTAAATATTAATTGGATAGTTAGTTTGTTAGTTATCAAATTATTATTATAAATAATATTAATATAATATATAGGAATATATTTGTTGATATATATTGTTATGATCAATATATCATATTTAGATTTTTTCATAATCATAGGGATATTCGGTGAGATATCATTGGAGAGATATTATCTAGAAATATAGGAATATTGTTCCTATATAATTATGTATGTCCCGAATGATTATTTATTAGAGTAAAATATAATACAGTGTGCTTAAAATATCTCTATCATGTGTGTATTCTCTTGTTTATTCCAATATGTTATTATTTTAATCTTTCACAAACTCTATATATTCCCATCACATATGTCATAATAATTAAATTTTACTCTAGACACGAGCATAAGTAGTAATTTGTTTCTTGTTAATTGTCTTGGCTTGTAATAACTACTAAAACATACCCTGTATCAAAAAAACATAATTTCTAATGACACTATTAATATAGAAAATGGTAATAAATAATACATAATGATTAATCTTGTACCTAGATACACTAGATCAGTTATATGGTCAAATTCATTTGATGATGTCATATATTTAAGTTGTAATGTTGGTGGAACTTGATATGTGTTAATCGGAATTAGAGGTCTATATTTCTAATTATCCACCAACTCTTGTGACTGATACTCATTCCAAATCTAGTTTATGCATGTAGTAAAATAACATGCCAAGTGCATCATACGAATAGTCAAAGAAACTGTATTTTAGATATGAAATTAGTGGGCATCATTTGATCCTATTATAGTCATAAAATAATCATACTTTGTGAAGTGTTCTCCCTTCATCAACCAAAAATGTCTATAAATAGTAGAATTTTCTTGACCACCATGACACATGTTCCTATTACACCATTAAACAATGATTTTTATATCATACAAAGCAACTTTGTCTTTAAATTTAAATTTATATTTTCAATATCTCTTTTTACACACTTACATTACTGTCATGCCCCCCTTTTCCATGGCCACCCTATGTAAAAATATACATATGTTATACACCATTGATAATGTGGATCCTACTAAACTTATAAACTATTTGTGCATTCTTGAATTATGATGTGAAATTATTTTCCAATCTTTAATATTGATTTAAAGTAATGTTCATCTCAGTCAATTATCTGTTTAACATATTAAAACAACCTTACACGTACTATATACAATGACATAGGTCATCAACAAAATAGAAATGGTACTCCATTAATATTTTTGATCTTTATTAGTACTTTTAGGTGCATGCATGAATGTTATATGCATGAATTTGTAAACCTTTACAGTTGTTATAGTATGATAGAACATCTATTTACAATTTGAATGTGTAATGATCAATAAAGTAAACTACAAAAATAGTTTAACAAAGTGAGAATGTGTGCTTGATTAGCATCAAACATTCATTCAACCATCTAGCCTTGTGTGTGCACATTCCATACTCATAAACAATTTCCTTCCTAAATATATCCATTAATTCTTAAACATGTATCTATTCTATAATAAGCTCGCACCTTTTAGATTATTTGTCACATTTTACTTGATAAGTCACATATTTTAATTTTTTCAAACCAACTAATTCATGTTGAATTTCACTTGTACTCTCCTGATGTATATATTTTGTCAATCTACCACAAATTCTAAAGTTTCCATCCAAACATGATTTGTTATAAGATATATGCATATGGTTTTTCATAATAAATGGTTGGAATAAATTCCCTACCTAATTTTTATAGAACTTCTATACCACACTCCTAAAAAATGTTATGAGTATGCAAAGTACAATGTATATGGAAAAAAACATCATAGTTTATTGAAAATTCAACATGTTTCCAACAATAATAGTTTGTGTGTGTGCTATTTATTTTTATATAAAATAGATTGGCCATCTAGAAATATATTTGACTAACAAATTTTTTTTGTTATTTTTTCAAAAAATTAAATTATAAAGGAAATTAATGTTTATGATGCAATTCATAGTTAAAAAAGCCAACTCTTCTTTTCACTAGACTTATTTTATTGGGTGAAAATCATTGTTGGCTTTCCAAAAATTTACAAGTAAATAGTTGAAAGCATCAGCTATAGCATTTTCCTTTCATGGATGTATATTATAGAATGCCTAGGGTTCAATGTTATTGAGATCATTAAGTCTTTTTTATCTTCCAGTTGCTTTAAATTTTTTTAAATTTCTAGTTTTCAAATAGTTTTTGAAATCAATATTTTTTTCCTATTTGATCAGATATTGCATAGGTTATAATTATATGGTGGGTACATTACAATATTTTTTGTGTGATTTTAGTCCTATAGTATGATATAGATCATCTATATTTTCTATAATTTCATTTTCATCAGCATCCATGCTAGATGTTCTGAGTCCTAGGGTGTACATTGTAGGTCTCATCTTTATCAATTTAATCAATGAAATAAACATTTGTCATTTTTAAAATATGAAAATATAATTTATGAAAAATATTATCTCAATCTTTTTCATTTAGTCTTATTCAATGGTGGTCAATTCATTTTATTATGCATTGGTTTCAAACCATTTATATCAACTTGAATTAAGTACTTCACTTTTCTATGCATAATTCTTGGATGTGTTGTTAATGGTGAAATGTGTTTAGAGGGTGTTTCAAAATTATTATGTTCACTACTATTTTATTCATTGTTAGTTTCATTATTTAGTTTTGGGATGGCATTTTATTCATTATTAATTTCATCATTACGTGTTTTCATGAAATTAACTTCATTAATAGGGGTAAATTATCATGCATAGATTAATTATCAATAAAGTAAAAAACATTATACTTGAAATGTGTACTTGAAACATGGTTTAAAGTTATAGGTAAATATTTGTGATTGTGATTAGATCTATAATTGTCAATTTCATCATTATCTATGACTTTGGCTCATTAGGGATAGTATTCATACCTTGCGTAAAGTGTAATACTTGCATTCATAAATTTATTTTTCTCTCGTCTCTTCTAATTACTTTAGTGTTTTATGATTTAAGTTCTTCCTGTTCTTTGAATGGGGTTTGTCACCCATGAATAAAAAAATAACATTTTTATTCCTTTCGATGGTGGGGACCCAAAGAACAATTTGATTCCTTTTAATGTTGGTAAACTAAAAAAAAAATTAATTCCTCTTGTCTTTGTTGTGGAAAATGCAGACTAATGTAGAGAATGTCTATGGGTCATAATTCTTGAAACACACTAAATATAAACATTATACAATGACTTTTTACCTTTTGAGATAACAACACATATGCATTATATATATTATGTCTATGTGAACATATATCATATTGTTATGATATATGATTATGTTATGTGATTGAAGCTTATGTTATATTATTATGTTATATGATTATGTGGTGAAATCCAAACTATGTAATATTATTATGTCTATAAATCCTATATAATTACTTCCATATTGGTATTTGTGATATAATTCTATGGTTGATTTACCCATATGTTGGATCCTGTACAATCAATTGAGCCATAATTTATGTTCATGGCACTCAATTTGGCCCAAATCATATGCTTAATTAAACCAATTAAATAATTATATTAATTAATGCATAATTTAGGCCCAAATAATGTCTTTAATTACACTAATAGACTAATCATACCAATTCATGACTAATTTATCACCAAATCACATCTTGTTCATGTCTAACTAGGTTGAAGGGGATCAAATCATCCACAATTTACTTCCTAATTGAATTGGTGAACTTTATGATTTATTTTGTTATGATTTTAGGGTCCATTGACCCCAAAATTATCTCAATATAGTCAACATTATGTTCATGGTATTTAATTTTATCAAATTTGTAACAATAATTATAACAATGGACTAATTGGGTAAATATGTCAAGAAACATGAGATAATTTTGCAAATTGAATCACATCATAGAATCATATTTAGGTTCAAGGGGTTCATATTGTCACCAATTACCTTCGTGTTTGCATTTGAAATAAAATTAGGGTCTGTTAAGCCATATGTTGTATCCTACAATCAATTAACCCATAAATTAGTTTCATAGGGCTTAATTTCCTCCAAATAACTTCTCTAATAACACCACTTGACTAATTGGATCAGTCCATGATAAAATAAAACATAATTTATACCCAAATAACATCATTCTCTAGTAGTTAGGTTGAAGGGGATCATGTTGGCCCTTATTTCCTTTGTTATTTAATTATCAAACTATCTGATTTATTTTGCTATGATATTGGTGTCGATTGACCCCCATAATTAAATCTTATTTAGGAAAAACTAGGTTCAAGATATTTAATTTCATCCAATTTAGATCACTAATTTAAAAAATTGACTAATTAGCTCAATATGTTAGGAAATAGGGGCTAATTTATCCCCAAATGACATTGTAGACTTATAGTTAGGTTAAGCTAGTTCAAATTCTCACCAATTACCTTGATGTTTGAAATTTTGATAAAAATAATTTTTAGGGTTGTAAAAATAAACTACGTATGTCTATATGTTAGGAAACATAAACTAATTTATCCTCAAATCACATTTGAGGCTTGCATTTAAGTTCAACTAATTCACATTGGTACCAATTACCTTCATGTAAATGAATTTGTAATAAAATTAGTGTTTCAAGTTTAGCATTTGTATTTGTTATAAAATTAGGATTTATATTAAATTAAGATTTATGTTTTTGGGTTAACATGTTTGGCAACATGAGCTAATTTATCCCCTTAAATCACATCCTAGACTTAATGTTATGATCAATAGGTTCATATTGGCCCAAATTACCTACATGTTTTCATTTGTGAAAACAATAGAGTCAATTGAGCCATAAATTAGGTTCAACAATATTAATTTGGCCCAAATCACATCTTTAATTACACACATTGACTATTTTGATCTATTTATGACAAAATTAGAGCCAGCTTAGCCCAAAATCACCAATTACTCTTGTAGTTAGGCTGAAGGGGATTAAACCACCCTAAAATTCCTTTTTGATTGAATGAATCAATTATTTGTTTCATTATATGATGACATTAGGGTTAGTTTCACTGTAAATTGCATCAAATACAATTGAAATTAGTTTTACGTGGCTCAAATATTCAAACAATATGTCACTGATTGCACCATTTAACTAATTACCTCAATCTATGATGAAATCAAACCCAATTTATCCTCAAGTAATGTTATATAGTTTTAATTAGGTTTGAGGGCCGCATATTCACCCTAATTACCTCCAAAATTGAACAAATCAATTATTTCATTCATTCTATGATGACATTTGAGTTTATTTTGCTGAAAACCATGTCTCATACATGTGAAACTTATATATGTCATTTAAGAAAATGATTATTTTATTTATTCCCTGATGAAATAAAATTCTACCAAGCCAAAAAACACATTTTATAGTCATGCACTTATGTTGAATGGTCTAAAATTAGCTCTAATTATCTTCACATTCAACCATTTGACTATTTGGCTTATTTAGTTATGACAATGAGCTTAATGGGTGATAATTAAATTCTTTGTAGTCAAATCTATGTTCACAAGGTTGAATTTCACTCAAATTGTATCACTAATTGTACCAATTCACTCAATCTAAGCTAATTTATCCTTAAATCACATCCTATACACATAATTATGATCAAGGGTTTCAAATTGATCATAGTTTTCTCTAACATTAAAATAACTACACCTTTCATTAATTTAAAGTGAAATTAGGTCTAGTTGAACCCTAAATCATTTTTTATATAGTTGTAATTATTATTATAGGCACAAACTCACCAAAGTTACATCACTTTATTAATGATGTCCTTTTTGTGGTAGTGTATACCATGACACACTCCACTTTAAAATAAATATATAAAATTTATAAATGTGAAGTAAATAGGTATGAACATATGTAAATTTGAACTAAATAGATATCTATAAGAGTATATCATGATACATATATAAGTATAGACACATATTAGTAGACTAAATTAAACTTTTTGCTATGTCAACATAAAGTATACATGTTATAACACACACATGTTATGTTTTATTTGCATTAAAAACCAACCTTTTATCTTGAAAACGGATTTTATTTAAGAGCCAAAGGCTTGGAAATATCAACACATAGCTTAATTTGAGAGTCTTGATAGAAAACAATAAAATTCAACTTCCATTTCCAAATACATTTTTAATTTCAATGAAAAAATCATAAAATTATTACCATGAGGATGAACACACTCTTTCCAAATATATGATTTTTATAAATTTTGGACAAAGGTTATAATATATGTTGGTTTATAACTATAACTTTATTAGTCCTATACATCCCATAAATATATGTATATATTTACTCTCATTGATTGAAATGAAAAAACACTATATAGTTAAAAACTAGGCATAAATCTAAATGCATTAAAAAAGTTTGTATTCATTATTTTGAGATAGTTATGGGGGATGCATGACTGACAATGGATCTATTTAATTAAAAAATTCATTGAAAATTTATTTAAAAAAATTACAGGTTATAAAATAAATGATATTATCTAAAGTTTCACCATTTTTTTAATCGGTATTAAACTATTCTAAAAAAAATGAGGGGAGGCATGACCGATTATCTAATCAATTTTCCTATAAAAATAAAAGTTATGATTCAAATTTTATATGTTTTACCTAGTTATACTTAAACATTTTTTTATACAAAAGGTGTTTTGGAAACTAGACTCTAAATTATTCAATTCATGTTATTATACCATCCTAGAATTTTAAGTGTAGCCATCTCAAATTATCTATAGAAGTTAAAATTTCTAAATTTTCAAGAAAAACATGTTGATATGTAGGCCCCTTGTAATTCCCCAACATTATGTATTTACCCAATCATTGAATTGATTTATAGGTATCATAATGTGGCTTATGGTTGTTTCATATGAGTGATGTATAATTTAGGTAGAATAGATCAATATTTCTATATGTGTAGAAGAGTTATGCTTGATAGTAGTGAATGCCAAGTTATGGAAATAAATGAGGATTGATATGTATATATGGGAATTTTTTTGGAAATTTTCATTTAGTTTTTCATGAAAAACATTAAGGAATATTAAATATATTAATTTTAAATTTGTAAATTATTCAATATGTGTTATAGTGTGTGATCAACCTAAATGAATAGCCTTGCATTACACCCATGTCTGCTTAGCATAGACTTTTCAAGGTGATTTAATTTTTTTGGAAATATTAGAGTCCTATTTCTAATTTAGTTAAGGGTCTAAAATAAATAAACTAGTAAATAATATTACAATAAATAATATATTTATTTGTATAATTTAACTACATTTTTAACCATTCTATAAATAGTAATAAATATGGAGAAAATAAAATTTAGCTAAAAATAAGATGAGATAGCGAAGAACAGGTTTAGAATTTATTGTGCAAGACTGGGATAGTATTGCAAATTAAGATCTAGATTTCGTTTTGTGAAATGATAGGAGAACCACAATAAAACACCCTAACAACTGACACTATAGTCCTCTTCTTCCACTATTTTCCAAACTATGTACAAAGACCTACATTTTATGGTTATTATTCATTGTCCGTGTGTGAGCTTGCTTATAAAATATTGACTATTGAAATTCTATAAAACTCATTGTATATATAATTTAATCTTAAACCCCTAAAATTCTTTGAGTTTTGATAAAACTTGAGAATGAAGGGGGGTTGGTGTGTGTAAGAATCACTCAACATGTATCCACACCCCTTGTGTGGGTATATTGCCTACATACCAATACTCCAAAGAGGGATCAAGCCATATGTAATTTTTCCACTTGATGTGATTTAAATAAAAGTGATATTTAGATTTAAAAATTCTAAACTAAGTGTGTTTGAGGTGGCCAAGAACTAGTGTGAGTATTTGGATATACTTGTAGTTGTATTAGATGGTTGTATGCAAAGAATAGAGAAATTTGCATTAGTGGTTCTGTTTGTATTCTTTCTTTCCTTATAATATTTTACAACCCCCTTATGAAATAAGTTTGAATGCAATTTTATAGAGATCTATTAGTCATGGGTTGAATGTATTCATGCTAGGTCGACAAGATTAAGGACAAGAACTAGAAGGAAATCATAATTGGAGCTTAAACTGTAATTGGATAGGATCATAGAAATAACACACCCTAGGGTTTTGTGCTATAGTCCAAGCTAGGTGATCCACTGTTATATGGGAAAGTATTGTGGGGATAAAATTAACATGGAAAATACATCTTGGCTGAGCTAGAATCAAGTTTCATAAGTCTATGAATGACTGGGAATAAGCAAAAAGGTCTCTAAAAAGGTCATGAGAGCATGCAAGAGGGATCTATGGGTTGGGTGTCACAAACCACACTCAAACTACCAATTTTGACATTTCACATGACTATATTTGACTCCCATTTATTCTAGTGATGTAGCAAAGTGAAATAGTAGGATAAAGGCAAAGTTAAAAGTGTACCTAAATTTACCTACAAGGTTGAAGCCCATGGAGCTATGTAATGTTGGGTGTGTGTAGAGATAATATGTCATGAAGTGTTAATATATTGTGATGTTGAGTGATTTTGGGTATGTGCTTAATGATGCTTTACCATGATTAATATTAAGAATCTAGTTGAGAGCTTAATTCCCTAAGAGTAGCTCAAAAATTCAAAGGTTTCCCCTTTGGCTCCATCATTAGCCACTAAGTGAAGATATGTGAACAAACATGTGTTAATAGAGGTTTGGACTGTGTGTCCAATCCATCTAAGTATGTGGGTCAAGAGTATAAAGGTTAGATAGTCCTTTGGCTCCATTATTTCCCCATGAAGTGAACCAATGAACTGATACTAGTATGAATGTGTGTTGTATGATATGGCTCCTTAAGCCCACAAATGTTCTATAATCTGATAATGTTTTATGGATAGATGAATGTGTGCTAGAAACTAGGCCACTCTTCGCCACTCAAAAAAGCTAGAGATTAGGCTTGTATGCAAGCCACTCCAAAATTGGGCAATAGGATTATGTGAAGGCCACTTGGGAATGATTTCAATCACTGGTGTCTATAACAAGGATTATGATTTTGAAGTTATACCAACTACCTAATCTAAAACTAGAAGGGAGAGTCATCATGTCGCACATGATGACCCCTACATCTGAATTCTTTGAGAAAAACTATACTAAAACTACTCATTTTCAATTGCATTATCATTGACAAAACTATAATTATACTTACTTTTTTATCTATTTCTGGAAAAACTAGTTTTTTATTGTTTGGATAGGAGTGCCAAAATAAGACACCCTACTATCTAGTGTTATAGTCAAAAGTTGGTGATTTTTTTTATGCTAATTATCAAGATTATTCTATAATTATCACTATTTTTCTAGTCTATTATACCTAGTTTGAAGTTTGGTTGTTGTTATGGGTGTTTTAAAAATTAATTTTTGATCAATTAGAGGCTTTAATCTATGTGAAAAAACTTGTGCTTGTTTCCCCCTCTTATGAGGGTAGGAGTGAAGACCCTGCAATGACTATCCTCAAAATAAAGAACCCTACAAGTGTGTTATGATGTGAAGTACATGATATAGAAATGATAATAAAAAAATACGTATCAAGATATAGCATAGTTTACAATGGAGATTGTTAGATCAATAGGGGTATGCCTAGATAGATATAATAATGTAATAAAATTTGCAATATAGTGAACTAGAATTAAATGTTTGGTTAGTTGTTATTTTTTATTTCTCAAGGAGGGATGGAGCATGATGTCCATCATGGCATCCAAAAAATCAAGAGAGGGCATGATGTGGATCATGACATTGTAAACAATTGAAAAACAACCAAGCAATCAAGTGCACAAAGAAAGAAGTGAGAAGCATACAAGAGTGGCCAATGGGCTAAACAAATAAGGCACATGATCACATGTCACTCAAACTAGTAATAAAGCATACAAGGTATGCTCAAATTCCAGACACATATACAATTGAAAAAATCAAGGTTGGCATAACGGTCATAGGCTCATAGAAGTGTACGAGCAAAAGACGTTAGCAATTGTCCTGAGGCACACACAAGACATAGAATAGGAACTAAGAAATGAAATCATATCTAGGTGAGTAAATAAATAAAGGGGAGTATGTAATATGTTGGAAATACAATCACATCTAACTAGTCAAATCAAGAAGTGAAAATATGCAAGACCTGTAGTACAAGACTAGCTATATGCTAAGAAATAAACAAGTGCTATATAGTAGTGAGTGTTGATAGATTAATTTGTGTAATCTAGTAAATAATGGACATCATCATGATAACTAGAGTTTTCGGTATAGGAATGACATAACCTAGAAGTTATACTCATGTACAAGATGCCCTTAATGG